>JARQOC010000002.1:160342129-160360170 GCA_033576535.1 Allobates femoralis | reverse complement strand
AGGAAATCCTGAAAACCTGGACTGTGTGCGGCCCTCGAGGCCTGGAGTTTGAGACCCCTGCATTAAAGAATACTGAAACCCAGCTACCGGTGAGTGCCGTCTATATTTTTCTATTTCATATGTTGAACATTGTCTATACGGCGTGCAACACCTAAGTATCGGGGGATTGCCCTAAATGGGAAGCAGCTGAGCTCTAATACAAGCCGTAGTGCCCGGACCGCAGATCTCTGGAACTTGTAAAAAATGATAGTACTGTATTTGACAGTATTCAAAGTAGCTCATTAGAACACTGTAAATGTTCTGGACTATTTTTCACATGTCAAGCAAAATGTGACCCCAAAAATTAGAAGGAGCAGAAGGCCCATGGTTTTTACACAACACCAAAAAATGGTACTACTCTATTTGACAGTACTTGAAGTAGTTCATTTGTGCTCTGTTAAGATTTTGGACTTTTTTTCACACGCTAAACTAAATTTGACCCAATACACTATTAAAAACTATTTAAAAGTACAATAGAAAATGAAATCAGCACAGAACCTAAAGGGTACTATAGTATATATTATTTCAAAGCTCATTATTTTATTTCCTTTACTTTAAGATCCCAGAGTATCTTGATACATTTTCCAACAATGAGTCTGAGACTTTTTGAACTACCATTTCTTAAATGAATACACTCATGTTTATTAAATCTATATGTTAATATATTGGATAAATGAAGTCTCATATATTACCAAGGACTTTATATATTCTGTTGAAAATATTACACAAACTTGCACATGACGCCATAATTTTTACAGACATATATAGTTTCATATGGAGAAAAAATGTCATATAAATAATGCAGCACATTTAGTCACATTTATGAAAAAATACTTGCATAAAAGTAATGTTTTTGCCCAAAGGAATATGCTAAACATTTTTATTTGCCTGAACAATTTTTTATAGGGACAGGGTAAAACTGCATAATTAATCTGCATAAATATATTAGTTCCATTTTTTAAAGTAAAGCCTAAATATTATAAACCTTTTAATTTTAAATAATAGTTCTTGAAATTTCCAGGGTACAAATGAAAGATTCTAACCTTAATAATGCTGCTGAAAGGTGTAATGAATCAACAGATCACCTACAGTGGGGAAAATAAGTATTTGATACACTTTTGATGTAACAAGTTTTACCACCTAAAAA
Source organism: Allobates femoralis (assembly GCA_033576535.1). Classification (NCBI taxonomy): domain Eukaryota; kingdom Metazoa; phylum Chordata; class Amphibia; order Anura; family Aromobatidae; genus Allobates; species Allobates femoralis. The sequence continues at coordinate 160,358,984 of JARQOC010000002.1, read as the reverse complement.
GAATGTAGAGGTCTGTAATTTTTATTTTAGGTACACTTCAACTGTAAGAAACAGAATCTAAAAAATACATAAAATCCCATGATTGTATGTATGATTTTTAAATTAAATTGAATTTTATTGCATGAAAAAGTATTTGATCACCTACCAACCAGCAAGAATTCTGTTAATCTTTCTTTAACAACTGGATAATCCAAAGGATTCAAGGAAGAAGGTAGAGTGGCCAGATGAGACCAAAATAGAACTTTTTGGTATCAACTACACTCAAGGTGTTTGGAGGAAGAAGGATAAGTAGAACCCCAAGAACACCATTACAACCGTGAATCATGGGGGTAGAGAAATATCATACTTTGGGGGTGTTTTTGTGCAAAGGAGACTGGACGACTGCATTGCCTTGGAGGGAGGATGGATGGTGTGATGTAAGAGCATTGAAGTTGAGTCGTCGCTGGGTCTTCCAGAATGTCAATGACCCAAAACACACAGCCAAGGCAACTAAAGAGTGGCTTCGTAAAAAGGATTTCAAGATCCTGGAGTGACTTAGCCAGTCTACAGACCTAAACCCAAAAGAAAATATTTGCAGAGAGCTGAAACACAATTTTGCACAGCAAAAACCCTGAAAAATTTGCATGGAGGAGTGAGCTCCTGTGTTTGCAAACTGGGTCAAAAACTACAGGAAATATCTGACCTCTGTAATTGCAAACAAAGGTTTCTGTACCAAATATTAAGTTCTGTTGTTCTATTGTATCAAATACTTATTTCATGCAATACAATTTCAATTATTTATGTAAAAATCATACAAAGTAGTTTTCTGGATTTTTTTTAGATTTAAATGTAAGTACAATAACAATTAAAGTCCTTCATTTTCTTTGTAGGTGAAAAAAACTTGCGAATTTGGTGGTGTATCAAATACTTACTTTCATCACTTCCTATTTAAAGAGCTTTAAATATTTAATTCAAATTCACAAACCTCAAGACATTAGAATGGCAGTGAATCACATCACTTTAAGTATAACATTTGTACAAGAGATAATGTGAACTTATCATTACCTACCATCATTAAACGGCATAGTAGGAAATAATTTATTACGATGTGAGCAAAACATATTGTGGCACCATGTTAGGCCCCTTTCACACTAGCGCTTTTTACAAATTGCGGCAGATGCGGCAGATTTACCGCTTCTGCCGCGTAACTTGCGGCAAGTCCCATGCATTGTCTATGGGGCTTGCGGCAAGTGCAGCATAGCCGCGGTTTCGGCACATGTGGCACTTGCAGCCGCGAAAAAAACGCTGTCAGCAGCATTTTTTTTGCAGCCGCAACTGCCGCAAGTGCTGGAACCACAGTTATACTGCATCTGCCACACCTGCTGCTAGCTCCACAGATGATGTGCATGGGGCTTGCCGCAAGTGTGCCGCAAGTGCGGCCATTATGCGGCAGATGCCGCAAATCTGCCGCATCTGCCGCAATTTGTAAAAAACGCTAGTGTGAAAGCAGCCTAAGCCAGAAAAATCTATATAAATTGTTTTATGCCCCCCCACCCCTCAAGAAAAAAGCAAACAAATAAACAGAAAAAGTGTATTTGCAAACCTTCAGATTACATAGGGTCCTTCTTCCTTACAAATCAATTGCTGAGACAACACCACATTTAAGAGATGTTACAACAGTACAGTGCTAATAAGGATGTTCAAGTCTTTGACACAAGAGCTCAGTCTAAAACTTAGATTTGGTACTTACTACATGGCCTCACTCCATTGACAAATTTCACACCTTTGCTCTACTGACTTTAGGTCATCAAACTCCTATGCCATCACTTGGCTTATCTTTAGGATGCTTAACTGGAACAGTTAAAAGTCAAACTTTTTACACCAATTATGTGAAACATTTTAAATTTTTGAAAAGTTTACTAAGGCTCCTTTCACAGCAGCGATTCTGTCCAGATTCGGCTGATCTGGCAGATTTACCGCATCTGCCGCCTAATGGCCGTCTTGTGGTACACTTGCGGCAAGCCCCCATTCATTCTCTATGTTTTTTGCGGCAAGGGTGGTAATTGTGGTTTTTCCACGATCCGGCAAATCAGTTGCCGCTGTGGAAAACATCGCGGTTAGCAGCATTTTTTTTATGCCACTGCAAGTGCCACACTTGCCACACCTGAACGCAAGCCCCATACACAATGCATGGGTGTGCCACAAGTGTGCCCCAATTGCGGCCATTAGGTGGCAGATGCGGCAGATGCGGTAACTCTGCTGGATCTGCCGCATTCAGTGAAAAAAGCTGACGCAAAAGGGGCCTAAAAGTGGTTTGGTGAAAAAGTGATTGTGCACTACCAGGAGGGGATGTAGCAGCAAAGAACTGTTTCGCATAGATTTATTAAGCTTTAGGCCAAAAAATACAACATACTTTTGGCAAAAATCTTTAAATTTGGATTTCAGGGCACTTTTGAATATATACCACTAACTGTTAATGGAAATAGTTGGAAGAAAAGACATATTCCAAAGCTGACTTGTTATTTGCTATCATAAAGTACGGTCACACCTTATAACATCGGCTGCAATGTCAGAAACGATGCTGCTCGCTTCCGAAATCGCAGCCTAGCTGTCACACGGCAAGATGTTGCCGGTGACGGCCCTGTGATGTTGGCGCAGCGATTGCTCACTGGGCTGGTATCAACCCAGTGAGCAATCCGCTGCTATGCACCGAATAGGCGGGATCGGCTGTGACATCGCTATTGCGGTGTCACACCGAACGATGCCGCAGGTTGCTTAAGTTGAAGTTGACAGGTTTTCCTGCATGCAGGAAAACCTGTCAACCCCGACTTGAAGAACTATCATTGTTGAATTTTGCGTTTACATGCAATGACTCAACAACGATTTCGTTTCAACATCGTTCCTGACTTCACTTTTGAATGATGTCGGGAACGATGTTGAAAGGTGTAATGGGGCCCTATAGTGTTATGTTCAAATTTAGTAAAATTTTTAGAATCACCCAACCTTTCACAAATGTTTGTATAGTCCGATAGCCCACACTTGTGACAATGGAAATAAATGAAAAATCTGAGTTCAATGAGTAACATGTTTCCCATTCTTTTGTTTATATAGTGTATGTATGTCAATATGAAAATTGCATCCTTCAAACTTTTATTCTTCCAGCACCAACAATATCACCTATTCATGCTCAACTTTTAAATAACATGGATGTCAGTGAAAATTTCAATTGTGAACATCATAGTGATTATTGTCTGAAAATATTTATTTTTACTAACTCAGAATTCTAGGTTGAAAGGTCAAACTATGGGAAAGAATGGGAGCATCCTTTTTGTTCTTTTTTCTTAAAGGCTTTATTACTGATTCTGTCATTGGCAGTTGTGTATTGAACTTTTGGAAACCTAGGAATATCTGGCTGAAGTTGACATTTTTCCATTATATTTCATGAATAAAACATTTTGTAAACAGCTATAGAATTTAATGACAAAGGAAATGCAAGTATATATAAAGAAAAAAAAATACAGACTTAACAAAATCTACAGTCATGGCCAAAAGAGTTGGCACCCTTGAAAATGCTCCAAAAAATAAAGTGTTTCTCCAAGTAAATTATTGCAATAATACATGTTTTGTTAGACATGTGTTTATTTCGTTTGTGTGTATTGGAACAATGTAAGAAAAAGTAAATTGGACATAATTTCCAACGAAACCAGCGAAATGGGCCTAACAAATTTGTTGGCACCTTTCTAAAAATTGTGAATAAACATCTTTATTTCAAGCATGTTAAACAGTTGTGGGCAATATAAAAATCACACCTGAAACCAGGTAAAAATGGGAAAAGTTGACTCAATCATTACAATGTGTGTCTGTATGTGCCACACTAAACATGGAGAACAGAAAGAGGATAACTGTCTAAAGAATTGGGTACCAAAATTGTTGAAAAATATCAATCTCGGGTTTACAAGTTCATCTCCAGAGATCTTGATTGTGACAACTGTCCACTGCAAAGGCTGAGCTGCTGGTAAGGCAGCACCCCATGAAACTCCAAGACAATTTACTCGAATACATGGATCTGGATTTACAGCGGAGCACAGGAGGTAGCTGCCTATAGGTGAGCAGCAGACTGGAGCAGGGAGGTCGCCAGGAAGGGACAAGGCTAGGAGGTCAGGGAATAGACAAAGTCGGGATCCAAAAGTGTAGTCAGAAGGCAGCGTCAGAACCAGGAGGGCAGCAAAAGTACAAAATCGTCAGGCGGTAAAAGGATCAAAATCCAGGCAATGGTCAAAGTCAATATAATAGAGCACAAACTAGATAGCTGATAAAACCAAGAATATATCTGGCAGCTTGCAGGACAAGTTCCAAGGTAAATGAAGGGCGCGGTTCCTTCTCATAGGCTGGAGCTCACAGCCTGATGACCCCATCCAGACCACCCTTGCAACCAGGCGAGATGGTGATGTGCGACTGGTACCAACCACCCCACTTCTGATAGAGGAACGAAGCCTGTGCCCACCAGATGCCTCTGCAGTGACCTCTCTCCTGTAACCAGCATTACCCACAGAATGAGCATAGCGATGCCCAGTGACAGAGACAGGAACCTAAGGAGCAGGTCCCAATGAAGACATGGCCCCGCTATCACCGGCATCACTAGCCGAAGGAATCCAGCGTCGCCTAGTGGCTGGGGCAGGAATAACAGTCACCGAGTCTGACGGCGACATGACATTGATGTTCATGTGTACATGGTGTACAACATAATCAAGAAGTTTACAACTCATGGAATTGTAGGTAATCTTCCTCGATGTGGACAACAAAGATAAATGGATGAAAGGTTGCAACGCAGGATAGTCCTAATAAGGGATAAGCAGTCCCAATCAAGTTCTAAAGAAATACAAGCTATTTTCATCATTTGATTGAAATGAAATGCTAAGATGAGAACAAGATAGAGCTGTTTGGTAAAGCATATCATTCTACTGTTTCCCAAAAGCAGAATTAGGCCAAAGTAAAGAACACAGTACTTACAGTCATGGCCAAAAGTTTTCAGAATGATACAAATATTAATTTTTACAAAGTCTACTGCTTCAGTTTTTCTAATGGCAATTTGCATATACTCCAGACTGTCATAAAGAGTGATCAGCTTAACAGCAATTACTTGCAAAGTCAATATTTGCCTAGAAAATGAACTTTAACCCCCAAAACACATTTCAACATCATTACAGTCCTGCCTTAAAAGGAGCAGCTAACATCGTTTTAGTGATTGTTCCATTAACACAGGTGTGGGTGTTGTTGAGGACAGGGCTGGCGAACAATCAGTCATGATTAAGTAAGAATGACACCACTGGACACTTTAAAAGGAGGCTGGTGCTTGGTATCATTGTTTCTCTTCAGTTAACCATAGTTATCTCTAAAGAAACACATGCAGCCATCCATCATTGCACTGCATAAAAATGGCCTAACAGGGAAGAGTATCGCAGCTACAAAGATTGCACCTCAGTCAACAATCTATTGCATCATCAAGAACTTCAAGGAGAGAGCTTACATTGTTGTCAAAAAGGCTCCAGGGTGCCCAAGAAAGACCAGCAAGCGCCAGGACCGTATCTTAAAACTGTTTCAGCTGCGGCATTGGACTACCAGCAGTGCCGAGCTTGCGCAGGAATGGCAGCAGGCTGGTGTGAGTGCTTCTGCACGCGCTGTGAGGCGGAGACTGTTTGAGCAAGGCCTGGTTTCAAGGAGGGCAGCAAAGAAGCCACTTATATCCAGAAAAAACATCAGGGACCGACTGATATTCTGCAAAATGTACAAGGAGTGGACAGCTGAGGACTGGGGTAAAGTCATTTTCTCTGATAAATCCCCTTTTCGATTGTTTGGGACATCTGGAAAACAGCTTATTCGGAGAAGAAGAGGTGAGCACTACCACCAGTCTTGTCTCATGCCAACTGTAAAGCATCCTCAAACCATTCATGTGTTGGGTTAGCCATGGCTAGGTCCTTCCCTGGAGGGATATCTGGCTAGTCCTGTGTTAAGACTCCTAAAAGAGGCTCCACAGACTCAATTTGCATATTTGTAATTCCCAGGGGGCAATGCGCCTAGGAAATCACTGTGTTAAGCGCGTTAGCCGGTTGTCCGCAGTGTTTTCTTGGACTGGTCTCCCTGAGATCAGTGATTGCTTTGTGATACTAAGAAGAAGGGGCACATTGGATCCTGGCAGATAAGGGATAGTTATCAGTGATCTGGTCCAGCAGCCATAGACTTCCAACCTGACTGATACTAGTCGCCAGCAAATCTTTTTGCTCTACTCTATTTGCAAGCAGTATTATTTCAATATTTATACCTTCTATAAGCATTCTTATCATGTGCTAACATTTCAAAATACTATTATTGGATAATATACAAAGATTATTGACTAGAGTTTTGGTTGAAGCAAGATCTCTTGCAGATGAAATAGTTTTATTATAGTCATTTGTGCTTCAGGTAGGGTAAGTGTATTTAACATATCTTTTTATTATTTGGTAACTTCTATCATGCTTTTATGAATGTCTTCCTTGCAATATATTTTTAATGTAGGGATACAGTATGTATTGTTAATTCAGGTTACACTTGCAAGCATCAGCATTATCATCTTCTAACATTTGCAAAAGAATTGCTGTGTAGCTTATTCAGCATCCATTACTTCTACCCAGCAAACCAGCTATTTGTATCTGTTCCTATTGTGCTAAAAAATGTTTCTCTGAAATTTGAGGCATCCTGATTGAACTGTGACAAAATGTCAGGTTTGAATGGTTTTACAGGAGCATTGAAATCTGTACGAGAGTAATTGTATCCCATTTCAACATATGGTAATTGGAATATCGTCACACCTTGACACAGCTAAAACATTAAAAGACAAGCCGTAAGGGAAGTGCATTTCATAGAATTTACAGCGTGTATTTTTAAGAAAACAAACTGTAAATGAAGACATATTAAAAAAATGCAGATTCTGAAAAGAACAGCAGGTATAGTAAATTAGCTCTCAAAATGTGGGAAAGAAAATGGGCTTTTTTTCTGAAAGCTGATCTGACTTCCTGCCTAATGACTCTCATAAAAACTGGAGCTAACAATCCCGAGAGCATTCCCCTTCTAAAAATAACTAATTTTTAATTTTATTTTATATTGGTGATCTTATCTGAGTAAACTTGTGCGAATGTTTTTAGTATAATATCATGTTATATTTCAGAGCACATGGAAAAATCTATATTATAATAGGGACTTTTATTGTTATAATTACATTTTATAATGATTATGTACAAGATTTTAAGATAAAAACCTACTTACAGTATGTTAAGCTTAATAAAAATTTTGTATTAAATTCCAAATGTGCTATTTAAAGAGTAACTGCCGTTTAAATTATTGTTTAATAATAATTTAGAGCAATTGATTTTAATAAACTTTCAAAAATACTTTATTAATGAAATCTGGAAGGAAACCATTCCTAATCCTTCCACAAGTTGTCCCGACTACATTGTGTCTGAAGCAGACATATGTTCATTATCAGTCAGATCCGTCTTCAATAGTGATGGGCAAATGCGAACTGTAAAATTCGGGCCTGTACTGGACACCTAGTGTTCGTGCACATATTCCGAATTCAGGTTTCCCTTGGAAATACATGTTACAATTCGAGTCCGGGGGCTATAAAACAAAGCATATACTTTTTACACATAATCATTATACTTACCGGGTTCTGCGGTGTGCGTCCTCCCGTCTTGCTGTCCTGCCGCATATATGTATGGGCCGCTCATTATCTTCCAGCAATATTTACTTTACTGGCTTCAACAGCCAATCACAAACACCCTAGGCTTCTGTGATTGGCTGTTGGAGTAATCTGCAATCAGTCCATACATTCTAGTATGATACAAAAGGATGGAAGCGTGGTGTATGTTTGGGCGCTGAGGTAAGGAAGATCTCTGATGCTGGCTTCTTTTCCGGACTTTATTAAAATAATTGCAGTTATAATTATTCAAGCTTAAGGCTCTCAAAACCCACGATGCATTTCGACGTGCACACACGTCTTTCTCAAGATTCACTTGAGAAAGACGTGTGTGCACGTCGAAATGCATCGTGGGTTTTGAGAGCCTTAAGCTTGAATAATTATAACTGCAATTATTTTAATAAAGTCCGGAAAAGAAGCCAGCATCAGAGATCTTCCTTACCTCAGCGCCCAAACATACACCACGCTTCCATCCTTTTGTATCATTTTGACTCCCTATGGGGAGAGTGGTGGAGTGAGCTGCAGAGGAGGGAGAGCACCTGAGAAGACGTCAGCTGGATCGGCCCCTTTACTAGACATGTGACACCGCCCGGCACTAGTGTTTCCCCGGAGAAGACCTCGTAGGAAGCACGAGGACGAAACCGGAGGATTCCGTTGCTTGATTTAATAAGCTTATCTACGGGCTGTGGTTTATAACCAGACCAGGTGAGTTTAAACGCAAAAGAACCGCCTGCTAACAACCCCATGTGTACAGGCGCACTATAAGCTGTTGTTGTTTTTCCTTTACATACATTCTAGTATGGGAAAATTTGTGGGCTGCATTCAGATCCACACACAGCACTTGGCTGTGCTGTCATTTTGTGCCCTGCTCTCTTTGCAAGCAGATGGTGTTTGTCTGCTACTAAAGATGTAGCAGAAGTGAAATAAGATGATCTGGACTATGTCAGAGAGAGTTTTTTTTACCTAATAAAGATGGAGTCCCTAAATATGTTTTGTGTTTTATTTCCAATAAAATACTTTTCCTCTGTGTTGAGTAGGGATGGGCGAATTACTCGCTACTATTCGGGACTCTCCCGAATAGTAGCAGACTCGGGGGACTCTCTACTCGCCGAGTTTCCTTAGGAATTATTCGGGGGTAGCGAGTCCCTGTACTTTTGCAGTGTATCTATACAGATACACTACAAAAGTACCCTATATGTTAATCTAAGGGGTTAAAAACAATAAACATTAATACTCACCTCCTGTACTCCTGTACCTTATGTACCGGGACCAGTACCGAAGACCTCGGGCTGTTACAGGACCTCCGAGACCACCGGGAGAAGATGAGGAAAAGGAGCTTGCAGTTCAGCCAATCAGCATGCGGCTAGCGGTCACATGGGTTGTGACGCGACTGCACTGCGGCCACATGACAAACCCCTGTGACTGCTAGCCGCATGCTGATTGGCTGAACTGCAAGGTCCTTTTCCCCATCTTCTCCCGGTGGTCTCGGAGGTCCTGTAACAGCCCGAGGTCTTTGGTACCGGTCCCGGTACATAAGGTACAGGAGTACAGGAGGTGAGTATTAATGTTTATTGTTTTTAACCCCTTAGATTAACTTTTAGGGTACTTTTGTAGTGTATCTGTATAGATACACTGCAAAAGTACAGGTTACTATTCGGACTCGCTGGACTCGCAACGAGTACCGTGTCTCGGACCCGGACTCGTTAGAGTCCAGCGATTCCGAATATTTCAGGATTCGCCCATCCCTAGTGTTGAGTCTTTTTTAGCCATTTACTTGAGATTCTTAATGGCTGGGTCTACCTTGGCATGACACTAAGAATCTCAGGGCTTAATAACAGCTACCATTGCAAAGCTGGTGTTAAACTCATATTACACAGCATGCCACCCCCACCAGGGCTGCTGGAAGAGCAGGGCAAAGTGCCTGGAAATGGCACTTTGATAAATGCTTCATTTTCAGGGGCGGCTGCAGGCTGCTGTTTTCAGTGTGGGGGACCAGAATTCATGGGCCTTACCACACTGAGAATGCCAGCCCTGAGCTTTCTGGTTTTACCTGACTGGCAATCAAAATATGGCTGAGCCCACACATTTCTTTAAATTATTTACTTAAATAATAAAAAAATAATAATGTGGTAATGTGTATTTTGATTGTCACCCAAGGTAAAGCCATGTAGCTGGGGGTGGCAGCCTGTAGCTGTCCGCTTTATCTGCACTGAGAATTAACCAGAAAGTACCAGCTATACCTGTTTGCTAACTGTCTTTACTACTTTACTGTCCCACTAACACTTTCATCATGCTTACCTATGCCCTAACAGTAACTGCTTCACTAATCCTTACCCTTTTCCACTACCCCAAAACTACATTTCTCCCAACACAACTATTTATCTCACCATCCCTCTTACCTCCCCACCTGAGCTACTCAGATGACCTGCTCCTCAATCTCACACCTCTCCTGCAGAAACACAAAACATGCTGACCACGTTCATTCTCCCACCTTGTTCTCTCTTTTCTTTTCCTATCAGCCGGCCACATATCTCCCAACAAAGGACCTCAACAGCTAACATTCTCCACTATTTTTCCCTCCTAGTGAGAATCAAAAATACTGCAGAGCACTATGCTATTTTTTTTTAATTATGTATTTTTTACACTACATGTGTAAGGGGCCCAAGAGCCAATCACAGATGCTGTCACACAGAATGGGCATCTTTCAGGTAAAACCAGGCAGCTGGGGGCTGTAATTCTCAGCATGGTAAGGCCCAAGAATTCTGGGCCCCCCACACTAACAGCCACAGCCTGCAGCTGCCCCTAACAATGGCACATTCATTGTAGTACCATTTCCAGGAGCTTTACCTGGCTCTTCCAGATGCCCTGGTGGGGTGTGGCATGATGGGTAATAAGAAGTTAATATCAACTTTATAGATCGAGCTGGTCGTAAGCCCTTAGATTATATGTCAGGCCAAGTTAGGCCATAAAATGCAGTTTTTAATAGAGCACATAAAAATGTGAGAAAATAAGTCACATGGCAAAAGCATTATCTTAGCTGCTACATGACCATTTATTAACAACCAGTGCAGTATTGTGTTTTTTTTTCAATGAAATTACATTTACACTTTACACTGGTTCATGTTGCCCAATCCGTGGGTGACATGTATCAGTCACTCTATGAACTCAGCCAGGTTTGACTCTAAAACGACACAGCATAGATTAGTTGGACAAGCAGGTCCCTGGTGTCTTCTCCCTATGCACTGCCCAGGATTGTCAGATCTATGTCTATACAGACACACAGGCAGAGAAGTATCAATTCAGGTCAGTGGGTGGGGAGAAGTCGGCAGGGACCCACCTTTCTAACAAACCTGCCACACAGTGCAGTTTACTGCCGGCTATTAAAGTATATTTTTCTCTGAAATACCAAAGCATTAAATTGGTAAGCATGTATCAGATATTAAGCTCTCTTTAAGCAGCGGGGTAAAATGAAGGGTTCTGGAACTATTGGAAATATACCATAGTTTTTGGACTATAAGATGCAATTTTTATCCCCCAAATTTTCGGGGAAACTGGGGGATGTGTCTTAGAGTCTGAATATACGGACTGTGTGGCTGTGGGGCTGTACTGGGGGGGCTCTGGAGTGGCTGGGAGGAGGCTGCGGGGGCTGCTGAGGCAGCAAAAGGGCACGTGGTCTCGCTCCTTATGCTCATTTAATATGCACTGCATTCCGCTGTCAATCACCTCAGTGCTGAAGATGGGCTAAGGGATGCAGTACATAGTAGATGAAGTGTACACCTCCCCATCACTAGATAGGGCCTCCCAAGCTGCTGCCACAAGAAAATAACAAACAATATAACTCGCCCTCCGGTCCTTGTCTCCATCTCTCAACGCATGCGGCACTCACATTCTGAGTCCTCCTTTGTCCCCGAGGCAGCCAATCATGTGATTTGGGCGCACATTGATGATGTCACTCTGCAGTGCCGATCACATGATTGGATACCCCGGGGACGCAGGAGGACTCAGAACATGAGTGCTGCAAGCAGGGAGAGATATAGGGAAGCACCGGAGTGTGAGTTATATTGTTTGTTATTTTCTTGTGTGCAGCAGCATGGGAGCCATATCCAAGATTGGGGGCTAGTTCCAGGATGGGGAATGATATACCAGGATGGGGGACCGTATTCAGGATGGGGGACTGTATACCAGGAAGGGTGACATATCCAGGATGGGGGGCCATATCCAAGATAGGGGGCCCTATTCCAGGATAGGGGGCCATATCCAGGATGGGGGGCTATATCCCAGAATCGAGGGCTGTATACTAGCATGGGGGGCTGTATCCCAGGATGGAGGGCCATATCCAGGATAAGGGCTGTATACCAGGATGGGGGGCTGTATACCAGGATGGGGAGCCATATCCAGGATGGGGAGCCATATCCAGGATGGGGGTCTATATCCCAGAGTGGGGGCTGTATTCCAGGATGGGGGAGTGTATCCCAGGATGTGGGGCAATATACAGAATGAAGGTCTGTATCACAGAGTGGGGGCTGTATTCCAGGATGGGGGACCATATCCAAGATGGTGGGCTGTATCCAAGGTTGGGGAACCATATCCAGGATGTGGGATGCCATATACTAGAATCAGGGGCCAAATTCCAGTTGAGAAGCTATATCCCAGGATGAAGGGCTATGTACCAGGATTGGGGGCCATATCCAGAATGACGGGCCATATATTACCTGAAAGCGGCCCAGGATGGTGACATTACTCCCATAAGTGTCAGCAGCACATCCCCCCACCCCATAACAGTGCATTTAACCACATTTATTGCTTAATTTTTTTCTCTATTTTCCTTCTCTAAAATCTGGGTGAGTTTTATAGTCCCATGTGTCTTACAGGCTGAAAAATATGGTATTAATTTTTAAATAGGACCTTCACCAATCTTTGCATGCTAATCAAGATATCTTATGAAGAGCCCAATAAAATGTTGTTTATTCCTAACAATGTCCCAAAACTGTGGTGCCATTATGATGCAGCTCTTCTTTCACAAAGCAATCTGATATCATGCCAATTAGGAACAGTAATGATTGTACAAGATTTTGCCAGATACAGTGCACTGGATCTATCCCAGGCATTCAAGGCTATCTTTACCAGGTTTTTGAAACTTCATCTAAGAGAAGCATAATATAAGTGTGGTGACCCTGATTCCAATTATGTTTAATTTTGTTTACTGGGTGCATCAGTTGTGACACAAACATAGTTCTTAGTGCTCAAATAGCTAACCCCACCCAAACAGCTCTCTGTGTACAATGTCTATTGGCAATGAGCTGCTTATCAGAGGAGAGGGCATAGTGGGTTTAGCCGGAGCATGAGCTGTAGTCAAGGCAATGATGATCTCCTGCTCATAAAACCTTCATTATATGTAAACAACAGTACACAGCCTAAGTGACACAACCCTGAATTGAATTCTTTAACACCCAAATTATGCTCAGATTACATAGCAAAAACCTAATGATAAATTTCCCTAGTCATTATTCCAAAACACGTAGAATAGATTCAGAGCATTGAACTGTATGTAATAGTGTTGCTTTCCTCCTCTCTGTGTTTGATAGGACACTAAGCACTTGGATTTAGGAGATATCAATGTGATAATGTTCAATACATCAATCTCATCAGATCACACAGAAAAGCCCATTCTGACCTTCCTTGGGGTACATCCATTTTTTAAATTTTGTGTGACACTGCCTTCTTATTATTGACCAATATAATACATTGTAAAGTTACGGTACTGAGGCTAGCAGTCCTAAGGAATGTGAGTGTCCCAAAAAGGCACTGCATGAATAGAAGCATTCAAAAAAGGAGGTACATGCCACAGCAAAATGTATCTTTCCAAGTATTAAAATATATTACATTTGATTAAATACAATAATAAAAAGAACATTTACAAATACCGTATATACTCGTGTATAAGCCGACCCGTGTATAAGCCGACCCCCCTACTTTTGCCCCCAAAACCTGGGAAAACCTATTGACTCGTGTATAAGCCGAGGGTGGACTCCAGCACAGGTATACAGCCCCCAGCAGTGTGGTATACAGGCCCCCCAATGGTAGTATACAGCAGCCTCCCTAGTGGTAGTATACAGCAGCAGCCCCAGTGGTATATACAGCAGCAGCTCCAGTAGTTAGTATACAGCAGCCCCAGAGGTATATACAGCCCAGTGGTAGTATACAGCAGCCCCAGAGGTATATACAGCCCCGGTGGTAGTATACAGCATCCCCAGAGGTAGTATACAGCAGCCCCAGAGGTAGTATACAGCAGCCCCAGAGGTAGTATACAGCCCCAGTGGTAGTATACAGCAGCCCCAGAGGTAGTATACAGCAGCCCCAGAGGTATATATAGCCCCAGAGGTAGTATACAGCAGCCCCAGAGGTATATACAGCCCCAGTGGTAGTATACAGCAGCCCCAGAGGTATATACAGCCCCAGTGGTAGTATACAGCAGCCCCAGAGGTATATACAGCCCCAGTGGTAGTATACAGCAGCCGCACAGGTATATACAGCCCCAGTGGTAGTATACAGCAGCCCAGAGGTATATACAGCCCCAGTGGTAGTATACAGCAGCCCCAGAGGTATATACAGCCCCAGTGGTAGTATACAGCAGCCCCAGAGGTATATACAGCCCCAGTGGTAGTATACAGCAGCCGCAGAGGTATATACAGCCCCAGTGTAGTATACAGCAGCCCCAGAGGTATATACAGCCCCAGTGTAGTATACAGCAGCCCCACAGGTATATACAGCCCCAGTGGTAGTATACAGCAGCCCCACAGGTATATACAGCCCCAGTGTAGTATACAGCAGCCCCAGAGGTATATACAGCCCCAGTGGTAGTATACAGCAGCCCCAGAGGTATATACAGCCCCGGTGGTAGTATACAGCATCCCCAGAGGTAGTATACAGCAGCCCCAGAGGTAGTATACAGCAGCCCCAGAGGTAGTATACAGCCCCAGTGGTAGTATACAGCAGCCCCAGAGGTAGTATACAGCAGCCCCAGAGGTATATATAGCCCCAGAGGTAGTATACAGCAGCCCCAGAGGTATATACAGCCCCAGTGGTAGTATACAGCAGCCCCAGAGGTATATACAGCCCCAGTGGTAGTATACAGCAGCCCCAGAGGTATATACAGCCCCAGTGGTAGTATACAGCAGCCGCACAGGTATATACAGCCCCAGTGGTAGTATACAGCAGCCCCAGAGGTATATACAGCCCCAGTGGTAGTATACAGCAGCCCCAGAGGTATATACAGCCCCAGTGGTAGTATACAGCAGCCCCAGAGGTATATACAGCCCCAGTGGTAGTATACAGCAGCCGCAGAGGTATATACAGCCCCAGTGTAGTATACAGCAGCCCCAGAGGTATATACAGCCCCAGTGTAGTATACAGCAGCCCCACAGGTATATACAGCCCCAGTGGTAGTATACAGCAGCCCCACAGGTATATACAGCCCAGTGTAGTATACAGCAGCCCCACAGGTATATACAGCCCCAGTGGTAGTATACAGCAGCCCCAGAGGTATATACAGCCCCAGTGTAGTATCCAGCAGCCCCAGTGGTAGTATACAGCCCCAGTGTAGTATCCAGCAGCCCCAGTAGTAATAAACAGCCCCCCCTCCTAATCATGTCCCCCCAGGCTGAGGCAGCTGTCAAAATAACAAACACTTTATACATCACCTTCCGGCGCAGCTCTCCGCTCCTCCGGTCCTCCGCTCCTCCGCTCGCCGGCTTCTTCTTCCTTGATGTGCCGGCTTCTGTGACCGCGCGCAGGAAATGACTTCATCTCTTGCGCCCAGTCACATGACACCGGCACAACAAGGAAGAAGAAGCCGGCGAGCGGAGGACCGGAGGAGCGGAGAGCTGCGCCGGAAGGTGATGTATTAAGTGTTTGTTATTTTGACAGCTGCCGCAGCCTGGGGGGGACATGATAAGGAGGGGGGGCTGTTTATTACTACTGGGGGACCCATATTAAGGAGGGGGGCTGTGTAGTGCAATATGCACGGCATCCCCCGCCGCTGATGGACGGGGGGATGCCGTGCATATTCATTGCACTAATGAGGCGGCCCCACGTGACCGCCTGCGGTCACCGCGGCCCCCTCCTGCCTCCTCCAGCCCCCGGTCACAGACCTCCCCCCACAGCATACTGTATGACCCGTGTATAAGCCGAGGGGGGGACTTTTCAGCCCAATTTTTGGGCTGAAAAACTCGGCTTATACTCGAGTATATACGGTAATCAATATAGAAAGAGATTAAAATTTGTGGGTGAATATCTGTGAGAACCCCATTAATATATGCATAATACACAAACTGCATGTAGAGATTATAGAAATGGATATAGATCAATATTCATTAGTGTGTAAATGTATGTCTATGCAAAGGTGTCTATACAAAAGAAGCTAGTATAACTTATGAGGAAAAGAGTGAATTTAGTTTAATTTTTTATATAGTATTGCTTAATATTACTAATTATTTATATTTTTTACTAGAGGTGGTTGAACCCACAGATATTCGAGTTTGGTGGATCCAGACAGCCTTTTAAAAATGTCCGGTTATTGGACCCAACTTACCCTGAACTTGATATTGAGCCAGAACCCAAAACACCATACAAGTCTATTGTGTGGTTTCAGGACCTGATATGAGAGATCTACACCCCCATGGACTTATCATAATCCAGGATACAATTTGGTTTTTGGACCTTTGATATAGTTCCATGGACACTGACAAGAGACATGTTTTCAGTGCATTATGGTCAAAATAAAGGCATGCACCTTGTCCTTAAACTTGACCATCATGTTGCCTTTCTCTGTAGTTGCTCAATTAGTGGCTTGGGAAGGCCTCTCTGATTTTCTCTCTGAATGCAACTGTGCTTACAGCAGAGAAGGACTCAAAGGGTGGGATAATAATAATCTTTATTTACAGTTGTGGCCAAAATTATTAACACCCCTGCAATTCTGTCAGATAATACTCAGTTTCTTCCTGAAACATTGATCATTTCACACAAAACTCCAAAAATGGGCCAGACAAAAGTATTGGCACCCTCAGCCTAATACTTGGTTGCACAACTTTTAGCCAAAATAACTGCGATCAACCGCTTCTGGTAACCATAAATGAGTTTCTTACA
>JARQOC010000002.1:160333249-160342029 GCA_033576535.1 Allobates femoralis | reverse complement strand
AGGTCCCGGCAGCTTCTTTCTCTGGGGGCTCCTGTCTCTGGCCCGGCACTTGGCACCGCCCCAGGCAGCTTCTTCTCTGCGGCTCCCGGTCTCTGGCCCCCAGGTACCTGGCAGTTATTTCTCTGCAGCTCCCGGTCTCTGGCACCAGGCACCCGCACCAGGCACCAGCAGCTTTTCCTTGAGCCTCCCGGTTCGGACAGGGTTACCTGGCACCCGGTACCCGGCAGCTTATTTCTCTGCGCTCCGGTCTCTGGCCCAGGCTCCCAGCACAGGCACCCGGTAGTTCTTCCTCTGCGGCTCCAGATCTCTGGCACAAGTTTACCTTTCCCCAGGTATCCGGCAGCTTCTTTCTCTGCAGCTCTCGGTTCTGGCACCAGGCACCCGGCACCAGGATCCAGGCAGCTTCTTTCTTTGTGGCTCCTGGTCCTGGACCAGGTACCGCGTTCTTCCTCTGCGGCTTCCGGGCTTGGTCCGGCCCCGGGCCCAGCCCCCCCAGGCAGCTTTTTTCTTTGTGACCCCTGGTCTTGGCACCAGGACCAAGAGCTTTCCTTGAGGCTCCCGTTCCCTGGCACCAGATACCTGACAGCTTCTTTCTCTGCAGCCCCCGGTTTGGCACCAGGACCCGCACCGGGCACCCGGCGCTCTTCTCTGCGACTCCCGGTCTTGACAAAGGCACCCGGCACCAGGCACCCGGCAGCTTCTTCCTCTGCGCTCCCGGGTCTCTGGCAAAAGGCCCCCGGGCACCAGGCACCCGGCAGTTTTTCCCTTTTGCGACTCCCAGTCTCTGGCTCCAGGCATCCGGACCAGGCCCCAGGCAGCTTTTTCTTTGGGCTCCTGGTCTCTGGACATGTACCCAGCAACTTTTTCCTCTGCGGCTCCCGGTCACCGCAACCAGGCACCAGGACTTCTTTCTGTGGCTCCGGTCTCCGGCACCCAGCATAGGCAGCTTTTTCTTCTGCGGATCGCGGTGTCTGTCACCAGGCACCCAGCGCTTCTTCCTTGCACCCTCCCGTGTCCAGCATCAAGCACCCAGCAGCTTCTTCCTCTGCAGCTCCCAGTCTTGGCACCAGGAACCCAGCGCTTTTCCTCTGTGGCTCCCAGTCTTGGCAAAGACACCTTGCATTGGAGCTTCTTCCTCTGGGCTCCGGTCTCCGGCACCAGGCACCGGCGTTCTTTCTCTGCGGTCAGGCCCTCTGGCACCGGTAACCGGCACAGGCAGCTTCTTTTTTGTGGCTCTGGTCATGGCCCAGGTATCCGCAGTTCTTCCTTGCGGCCCCCGGTCTCCGGCACCAGGCACCGGGGCAGTTCGCTTCTGGGGCCCTCCCGTTCTTGGCACAAGGTTACATGGCCCCAGGTAACCGGCGCTTTTTTCTGCAGCTCCCGGTCTTGGCACCAGGCAATATCAGCTTCTTTCTTTGTGGCTCTGGTCTCTGGCACCGGTACCATGCGCTCCTTCCCTGGGGCCCTCCCGGTCTTGGCCCAGGTACCTGGCAGCTTCTTTTTCTGCAGCTCCGGTCTCTGGCCCGGGTACGGCCCCAAAGCCCCAGGCGCTTTTTTCTTTGGGGGCTCCTGGTTCTGGCACCAGGTCCAGCAGCTTTTTTCTTGCCCTCCGGTCTTGGCACCGGGCATCCAGCACCAGGCACCGGGGAGTTTCTTCCTCTGTGCCTCCTGGTCTTGAACAGGGAAAATTTAGAATGTGGTGTTCAAGTTGCGGCGTAAGGAAGGACACTGTGCAGTAAAAGCTTTTGAAAGGGTTTCCTCTGATTTATTAGACCAAAAATAGTTGGATTCCTTCCCGCCACAACTGTTTCAAAGCCCAATGCGTCTTCCCCCAAGTGGATCCACTTGAGGAAGAGCATTGGGGTTGAAACATGTTGTGGCAGGGGGAATCTAACTATTTTTGGTCTAATAAATCAGGAGGTAATCTTTCAAAGCTTTTACCGCACAGTGTCCTTTCACAGCGCCCGCAACTTGAACACCCAATTCTATATTTTCCCTGGTTCTCGCCTCCCTATGTGGAGGGGTGGTGGTTGCGAGCTGTCTAGTTGAAAGGAACTTGTCGTGGAAAGCACAACGGTCATGGGATCCGGATGAAGCAAGTTGTTCCATCACGTTGTCAGCCTAGACAGGAGCCGCGGGAGAGGTTAAGCGCTCTCTCACCATTGAGCCTACAGTCTTGTTGTGCGATTTGGCACAACAAGAAAAGGGAGAGTGGCATAAGATTAATTTGTAATAGATAGGCCCCTTTTAAAAACAGTGTGGCGCAATGATTTTTTTTATATTCAATAAGGTCTCTGGCAACAGGCACCCGGCCCAGTCACCTGGCCCGCTTCTTTCTTTGTGGCTCCTGGTCTCTGGCACCAGGTACCCGAGCTTCTTTTCTGAGCTCCCGGTTTGGTTCAGACACCCGCACAGACACCGGGAGCTTCTTCCTTGCGACTCCCGGTCTCTGGCAACAGGCACCCCCCACCAGGCCCCTGGCAGCTTCCTTATTTTGTGGCTCCTGGTCTTGGCACCAGGTTCCCGGCAGCTTCTTTCTCTGCAGCTACAGTATCTGGCACCAGGACCCGAGCACCACACCAAGGAAGCTTCTTCCTCTGCGGATCCGGTCTCTGGGGAACAGGCACCCGGCACCAGGCACCTGGCGCTTCTTTCTCTGTGGCTCCTGGCCTTGGCCCGGTACCGGCGCTTCTTTCTCTGCGCTCCCGGTCTCCGTACCAGGCACCCGGCACCAGGCACCCAGGCAGCTTCTTTCTTTGTGGCTCCTGGTCTGTGGCACAGGTACCCAGCAACTTCTTCCTCTGAGGCTCCCGGTCTCCATAACTGGCACCAGGCAGATTCTTCCTCTGCCGCTCCCGGTCTCTGTCACCAGGCTTTCCTGCACCGGGTACCCGGCAGCTTCTTTCTCTGCGGCTCCCTGTCTCTGGCACCAGGCCTTGGCCCCAGCCACCAGGCAGCTTCTTCCTCTGCGGCTCCCGGTCTCTGGCACCGGGTACCTGGCAGCTTTTTCTCTGCAGCTCCCGGTCTCTGGCACCAGGCACCCAGCACCAGGCACCCGCAGCTTCTTCCTCTAAAGACTCCCGGTCTCTGGCACAAGGTTACCTGGCACCCGGTACGGCAGCTTATTTCTCTGCAGCTCCGTCTCTGGCACCAGGCCCCCAGCACCAGCACCCGGTAGCTTTTTCCCTCTGCGGCTCCAGATCTCTGGCACAAGTTTACCTTTCACCAGGTATCCGGCAGCTTCTTTCTCTGCAGCTCTCGGTCTCTGGCACCAGGCACCCGGCACCAGGCATCCAGGCAGCTTCTTTCTTTGTGGCTCCTGGTCTCTGGCACCAGGTACCCGCAGCTTCTTCCTCTGCGGCTTCCGGTCTCTGGCTCCAGGCATCCGGCACCAGCCACCCAGGCAGCTTCTTTCTTTGTGACTCCTGGTCTCTGGCACCAGGTACCAAGCAGCTTCTTCCCTTGAGGCTCCCGTTCCCTGGCACCAGGTACCTGACAGCTTCTTCTCTGCACTCCCGGTCTCTGGCACCAGGCACCCAGCACCAGGCCCCCGGCAGCTTCTTCATCTGCTACTCCCGGTCTTGACAACAGGCACCCGGCACCAGGCACCCGGCAGCTTCTTCCTCTGCGACCCCCGGGTCTCTGGCAACAGGCACCCGGCACCAGGCACCCGGCAGCTTCTTCCTCTGCGACTCCCGGTCTCTGGCCCAGGCACCAGGCATCCAGGCAGCTTCTTTCTTTGTGAATCCTGGTCTCTGGCACCAGGTATCCAGCAGTTTCTTCCTCTGCGGCTTCCAGTCTCTGGCTCCAGGCATCCGGCACCAGGCACCCGGGCAGCTTCTTTCTTTGTGGCTCCTGGTCTCTGGCACCATGTACCCAGCAACTTCTTCCTCTGCGGCTCCCGGTCACCGCAACCAGGACCAGGCACTTCTTCCTTGGGCTCCGGTCTCTGGCACCAGCATCGGCACCAGGCACCCAGACAGCTTCTTTCTTTGTGGCTCCTGGTCTCTGGCACCATGTACCCCGCAACTTCTTCCCTGCGGCTCCCGGTCACCACAAACCAGGCACCAGGCAGCTTCTTCCTCTGTGGCTCCCGGTCTCTGGCACCAGGCACTCGGCACCAGGCACCCAGACAGCTTCTTTCTTTGTGGCTCCTGGTCTCTGGCACCAGGTACCCAGCAGCTTCTTCTCTGTGGCTCCCGGTCTCTGGCACCAGGTACCTGGCAGCTTATTTCTCTGCAGCTCCCGGTCTCTGGCACCAGGCACCCAGCACCAGGCACCCGCAGTTTCTTCCTCTGCGACTCCATGTCTCTGGCACAAGGTTACCTGGCACCAGGTACCCGCAGCTTCTTCCTCTCGGCTCCCAATCTCTGCAATGTAATGACATAGAAAGACATCTATGTGCTAGGAGGTACAAACCTTGGATGATTAATCCAGGTGAAAAAATCGTAGAATAATAAAAATGGGGCATCTTTGTTATCTTATACTGAACCAGTGAAGTGCAGGAATGGGAACACTAAGCAATTAGTAAAATTTTTCTACCCATATAGCGTGGATTTTGAAAAAAATACTACCATAAAGCGCACATTTATCCCTTGTTGTACCAAGACCCTGATTTATATGAGATTCTTAAACATGGGTGTACATACATACCTTGAAAAGGGAGAGACTTAGCTAGTTTTGTGTCACCGGGCATGTTTGGTAATGCTGGAAAAAAATCTGCTCCAACTTGGCTCAAATTCACGGGCAATTTTAAATGTGGACAGGTCAAATGCGGTCTCTGTAAATACATGAGCTGGACCGTTGTTTTTTCAGGGCAGCACAGACAATAAAATCAATAAATTACAAATTACATCAATGCTCTTCAATTTATGTGGTTTATATGACCTCATTTCACATTTTTGTAATTTGAGTTACATACTGTAGGCTGTACTAGCCGTCCCTAAAAAAAGTCTGTCAGAGCACATTACAGCTATGGACTTTCCACAGCCAGCATGTAAAAGATCCCTTTCAGGCCTACCTAAACATTTTCTAGAGACCCATAATGGCAGGCTCGGTAGCCTAGTGGTAAAAGGCATTGAATGGGGAGGAAACCAGTATGTGGAAACCATGTGACAACATTAAGCTCCATATTGAGGGAAAAAAAATCCTTTCTGATCCAAATAGGGCATCAGACTAGTTCCCTGGATTTAATGTCCTAACGAAGAATCTAGTATACATAACCGTAATTTATATTTTTCAGGAAAAGATCCGGACCTTCTTAAAGGGACACTGTCAGGTCATTTTTCAGTATGATATTAAGATTAGCCTTGAATAGTGCCTGGGCAGACTTTTTCAAAACATGTAAATCATTACTCTACCCTTTGTAGTTTCCATGTTATCAGCATTCTCAGACCCTGCAGGGAGCTCCCGGATTAGTCCACTCCATTATAAGGAAATAGGAATGTCCACTGCTGTATAAACTGTCTGTAATTATGCACCCCTCTAAGCAGCTCTCTCCTCACTCCTCACTTTGCTGCAAGTGCAGAGTCGTTTCAGTTTCCATTGGAGTTTTTGTGCTGTTGAGGACACGGAGGGAGCTATTGAGATATGCCTTATCTAGCTCAATTTGTTTCTCTAAGCAGGTATCCTTGCTGTGACAGTTTCTGTGTTGTATTTGACTTCTTGTGATGCTGCAAGCACAGAAAGCAAAGAGGTGAATACAGGCCCCCCATCATTGATGTCCTGTGAAGTGATGTTTATGTGAATATGTGACATGCATATTAATGCTATGGGAGGGGACACCAGAGAATAAGTGGATCATTCACTGTGAGTGACTGATGGAATGAATCTCTTTATTTGAAGTTTTACAGAGGATAGGAGAGAAATATGAATAAAAGAAATACATAAATAGAGAGAAATTAGTGATGGGCGAATCCTAAACTACTCGGACTCGCTAGACTCTGACGAGTCTGAGTCCAGGACTCGTACTGTTGCGAGTCTAGCGATTCCAATGTTAATGAATGGGGAACGAGTATTGCAGCGATTACTCTGCTGCCGGACCCTATAAGGGGTCTGGCAGCAGAGGAAAAACCTGCAGATTTCCCCATGTTATTCTTGGGGAGCGTGGAGAGGGTGGGGGGTACACCGGACTGGTCAGCTACTTACCGCTGCCTCCGCCGGCGCCGGCTGCAGACTCGCTCCCCGAGTCTCTGCTGCTTTTTCCGGAGATTCCGAACACTGACAGAAGCAGTGAATAAATTAACTTCCGTCACTGCTCGGGAATCGACGGCAGCAGAGCGAGTCTGGCTGACAGCAGAGTTCAGCTCAGGTCATAATGACCTGAGCTGAACCCTGACTGTTTAGTCAGTTCTCAGCTCTGCTACATCCCTGTCTGTCTAAGCAGAGACAGGGAAGTAGCAGAGCTGAGATTGTGTTTTGGGTGCTGAACCCTGCTCTTCCAGTGGCCCTGGTGGCGGGTGGGCTCACTGGGTAATAATGAGGTTAAGGCCAGCTTTGTATTATCAGCTGGCCCTAAGCCCGAAATTTATGGCGGTCATGCCAATATTAGACACTAGCTGTAAGCCCGATGCAAATGCATCGGGTGTCTAGAATCTTTTTATATTTTTTTTAAGATTTTCAAATAATAATCCAATTATTCCAATGACATCTTTACACCAACTACATATATTTGTATGGTTGATATCATTTAAGGAAAATTGAACTATTATGTTGTAAGGGTCTTAGAACACAAAGTAGCAATACTTGTTAATGTGTCAATTGTTTGAATTGATGAATTAACATTACTAATGTGTGTATCAGCCAGTTTGTGTCAGCTCACCAATCGCGTCAAGATGCCCTTACGCCTGGTGAGTCCTACCCTAACTAAATCCGAATTGATATAATTTAGATATTTTTTATAGCTGGATTTTTCTTAGATTTTTTGAGGATTGTGATGTAAATAATAAAATGTTGTAAATTGATACAGAAGGAGTTCCCAGCTACAGACTTGCAGCAATATCCATGCAATAACAAAAAAACTTGTAATTAACCTACGGTAAATGGAGTTAACGTGCTTCAGGAGGTGCATAAGATGCATCCACTAAGTAACCACAGGTAACTGCAGTTGATGTGGATGAGACTGCCGCAACTATGTTGTCTTTCTATGGATTTTCTCAGCAAATGTTCTTGAAGGAGACAATAATCTTCTACTTTCAAATCCTTCTGGTGTTGGCGTATATAATTTAAACGATTCGCCTCGATTTTAACATAGGCATCCACCAAGTACTGCTGGGTCAGTTTACCACCATTAAGGACAGGATTGAATTCTTTCCGTACTGACAGCAAATAACAGTAATACTGCAGTTGTGTCACCCTGCGAGGATTTTGACCTTGCTGCTTGAGTGCTTCATGCCACCCTTGCTCTCCATGAGGGAAAAACAATGGATACAGTAATGCATCCAAATTACTGTGTAAAATGCTTATTTGCTGTGTTCTGGGGGCCAACAGATTCTTTGGGTCTGGTTTTAGATGTATTAAAATGTCTCTATTAAATGGTGGCTCTCCATCAGTATTTTCAAAGACGACAGCGACTTCATGGACAGTAGGGTTGTTATACCGTCTTGGGTCTTGCTGTCTGTCTTGTTTAATTGCCATGATGATATTAGGCATGTTTGTGCCATGTTCCAATGCTTTCTGTTCTTCTTCTTCCTCCACTTGCCGTAACATTTTGTAAGCTGAAACAAAGGGATTAATACCTTCCAATTGCTCAGCAATAATTCTCATCAAGTCTGGATTACATTTGAGATTTTCTGGAGACTGTAGGCGTTGTTCAGTAGCAGTAGCACTATCCAAAATATACAGCTGTGCATATGCTGGAACTTGACCTTCAGCGGGGTGGAGAGTTCCAGTTCTATGGTAAATTTGGCCGTGAATCCGGAAACAGTAAGGACCGTGTCCAGGTGGTTGAGAAACACTTGCACCCATGGAAGCAAATGCAAAGGAACTATTAATGCTCCTGATATTCTCCATGAGATTTTTACTATATGGGCTGTCTCCTTTCAGTAAAGTAGTGAAGAGCTCAGGGTACTGAGGTAATGGTACCTTAACTTTGCCCTTGTGACAACAAAGAGAGAACTGTCCATCAGATGGCCTTTCAGCTTCAAAATGCTGTGCTTGACAATGTTCACATAACATATTCATGGGCCCACAGGTATGTTGTAAAATACCGGTATCGTCATCAGTAAAGCCAATAGGGATTGATGACATAGGTGAAGTGACCAACAGATGACATTTTTGTAGATGCCTACATAAATAAGGCGTTGCTGTGTAGAACTGTCAAGACATCCAACAAAAGAAGTAGTGACTGGAGACTTCTTACGTAGGTTTTTTTTTTGGCGTAGTTGACGCTGTGAGGCAGCCAAATGGGCCAAACGGCTTTGTTTTGAGGTAGGTGACATAATTTGTAAACGTTTGACTTTAGCCAATTTGTGTCTTGTCATGGCAGAAGCAATCTTGTCTGTTCTTGTTTTAGAAGAACATTTGCCCTTCACTTTACCCGTGCCAGATGTTGAAGGCAGTTGAGTTTCAAAAAGTGTTGGAGACACAGATATGGACGCCATATCAGAGGTAGATGGTTCTCCTTGCACCTTCACCTGTTGTTGTTTGCGTCTTTTGCGTTCCGCCTCAGCTTTTTTGGCCAACCGACTGCTTCTTTCTTCAGCAGACTCCTTTGCAATTCTTGTATTCAAAGCCGTGTTGACCTTAAGCAAACGGAGACGTTTTTTTTTCCGGGTCTTCCT
>JARQOC010000002.1:160173249-160328249 GCA_033576535.1 Allobates femoralis | reverse complement strand
CTATAATTGCCGTAGGCATTTTCATGTCGGCCCCCGACGTGCCGTGGCTATGTCACACTCTGTGACGTCATCGGGCACTGCGACCCCTCGCCGCTGTCATCCCCTGTGTCCCTGTGCCATCCCCTGTGCCCCTGTGCCTCAGTGCCCCTGTGCCTCCCGCTCCGAAGCAGCTGCTGTCAGCACATGCTGACACAGTGCTCCGGAGCCTGTGCCCCTGTGATCCCGCTCCGCCTCTGTGCCTCTGTGCCTCTGTGCCCCAGTGCCCCAGTGCCGTAGTGCCCCTGTGCCCCTGTGCCCCACTGCCTCTGTGCCTCCTCCTCCATATGCCCGCACACCCCCTCCTCCATATGCCCGCACACCTCCTCCTCCATATGCCCGCACACCCCCTCCTCCATATGCCCGCACACCCCCTCCTCCATATGTCCGCACACCCCCTCCTCCATATGTCCGCACACCCCCTCCTCCATATGCCCGCACACCCCCTCCTCCATATGCCCGCACTCCTCCTCCTCCATATGCCCGCACACCCCCTCCTCCATATGCCCACACACCCCCTCCTCCATATGCCCGCACACCCCCTCCTCCATATGCCCGCACACCCCCTCCTCCATATGCCCGCACACCCCCTCCTTCATATGCCCGCACACCTCCTCCTCCATATGCCCGCACACCCCCTCCTCCATATGCCCGCACACCCCCTCCTCCATATGATGGCACACCCCTCCTCCATATGTCCGCACACCCCCTCCTCCATATGCCCGCACACCCCCTCCTCCATATGCCCCGCACACCCCCTCCTCCATATGCCCGCACACCCCCTCCTCCATATGTCCGCACACCCCCTCCTCCATATGCCCGCACACCCCCTCCTCCATATGCCCGCACACCCCCTCCTCCATATGCCCGCACACCCCCTCCTCCATATGCCCGCACACCCCCTCCTCCATATGCCCGCACACCCCCTCCTCCATATGCCCGCACACCTCCTCCTCCATATGCCCGCACACCCCCTCCTCCATATGCCCGCACACCCCCTCCTCCATATGCCCGCACACCTCCTCCTCCATATGCCCGCACACCCCCTCCTCCATATGCCCGCACACCTCCTCCTCCATATGCCCGCACACCTCCTCCTCCATATGCCCGCACACCTCCTCCTCCATATGCCCGCACACCCCCTCATCCATATGCCCGCACACCCCCTCCTCCATATGCCCGCACACCTCCTCCTCCATATGCCCGCACACCTCCTCTCCTCATATGTCCACACACCCCTCCTCCATATGCCCGCACACCCCCTCCTCCATATGCCCGCACTCCTCCTCCTCCATATGCCCGCACACCCCCTCCTCCATATGCCCGCACACCTCCTCCTCCATATGCCTGCACACCACCTCCTCCATATGCCCGCACACCCCCTCATCCATATGCCCGCACACCCCCTCCTCCATATGCCCGCACACCCCCTCCTCCATATGCCCGCACACCTCCTCCTCCATATGCCCGCACACCTCCTCCTCCATATGCCCGCACACCTCCTCCTCCATATGCCCGCACACCCCCTCCTCCATATGCCCGCACACCCCCTCCTCCATATGCCCGCACACCCCTCCTCCATATGCCCGCACACCTCCTCCTCCATACCATACCGCAACCGCGCCGCATTGCGAGTCGCTGGCTGAGTGCGAGCACTTGCGGTAATCCCCATAAGGATTACCGCAACCGCGCCGCAAGTGCAAGTTGCGGCGCGGTTGCGGTAATCCCCATAGAAAGTATAGGGGGACTTGCGGCAGGTGCGGCAAGTGCGGTTTTGCCGCACCTGCCGCAAGTCCCCCTATACTTTGTATGGGGATTACCGCAACCGCGCCGCAGATGCGTTTTTTTAATAAAATAAAATAATTTTAATACAAATAAATTCAATTAAAATAACAAATAATAAATACATTTAATAATAATAAAAATAGTAAAAAAAAAATATAAATAAATAATAAAATAAAAAATAATAATAACAAAAAAAAAATATATATATATTAAAATATTGGACCCCCCAAAAAAAGTATTGGACCCCCCAAAAAAAGTATTGGACCCCCCCAAAAAGTATTGGACCCCCCCAAAGTATTGGACCCCCCCAAAAAAGTATTGGACCCCCCCCCCAAAAGTATTGGACCCCCCCAAAAAAGTATTGGACCCCCCCCAAAAGTATTGGACCCCCCCAAAAAAGTATTGGACCCCCCAAAAAAAGTATTGGACCCCCCAAAAAAGTATTGGACCCCCCCCAAAAAAGTATTGGACCCCCCCAAAAAAAGTATTGGACCCCCCCCAAAAAGTATTGGACCCCCCAAAAAAGTATTGGACCCCCCCAACCCCAAAAAGTATTGGACCCCCCCAAAAGTATTGGACCCCCCCCCAAAAAAGTATTGGACCCCCACAAAAAGTATTGGACACCCCAAAAAAAGTATTGGACCCCCCAAAAAAGTATTGGACCCCCCAAAAAAAGTATTGGACCCCCCCAAAAAAGTATTGGACCCCCAAAAAAAGTATTGGACCCCCCAAAAAAGTATTGGACCCCCCCAAAAGTATTGGACCCCCCCAAAAAAGTATTGGACCCCCCAAAAAGTATTGGACCCCCACAAAAAGTATTGGACACCCCAAAAAAAGTATTGGACCCCCCAAAAAAGTATTGGACCCCCCCCAAAAAGTATTGGACCCCCAAAAAAAGTATTGGACCCCCCAAAAAAGTATTGGACCCCCCCAAAAGTATTGGACCCCCCAAAAAAGTATTGGACCCCCCCAAAAAGTATTGGACCCCCCCAAAAGTATTGGACCCCCCCAAAAAACTTTTCACACACCCCCGAAAAACTATTCACACCCCCCGAAAAGTCCTCACACCAGCTATAACTACTATAATCAAATTAATGCACGTTCTAGAATCCCGATGCATTTGCATCGGGCTCACAGCTAGTATATCTATATATCTCTATCTATATATCAATATATATATATATATATCTATATATATATATATCTATATATATCTCTATATATATATATATAATTATGAATATATCAATATAATAATAATATTAATAATCGATTAATAATAATAATTAATATTAACACTAATAATAATAATATTAATAATTAATAATAATTAATAATCGATTATATTTGCCAAAAAAGATATCTTAGCTGATATTGTAGGGATGAGGTTCCAGCACTGGTTTTCCGACCTCCGTCCCACAGGATCACCAAGGCAGGAATAATTTGTGAGGAAAAGTAAAAGTAAACACTATAAAATTGCGGCGGGGGGAGTATAGTGATTGGTAGGCAAAGGGGAGTATAGTGATTGGTAGGCAAAAAGAGTTGCCACCCAGCAACAGCGGAGTCAGCCGCAGGTTTTTTCGCGGGCAAACCTGCCGCAAGCGCAAAACCGCACTTACCGCACCTGCAAAACCGCACTTGCCGCACCTGCCGCAAGTCCCCCTATACTTTCTATGGGGATTACCGCAACCGCGCCGCAAGTGTAACCGCATCTGCCGCGTTCGCCGCATAAGCGTTACACTTGCGGCGCGGTTGCGGTAATCCCCATAGAAAGTGTAGGGGGACTTGCGGCAGATGCGGCGGCTGAGGTAGCGACTCGCAATGGCCTCGCGGCCATTGCTCGCGCTACACAGCGACTCACAATGGATCCCCATTGAAAGTATAGGGGGACTTGCAGCAGGTGCGGCGGCTGAGGTAGCGACTCACAATGGCCTCGCGGCCATTGCTCGCGCTACCTCAGCGGTAAATCGCTATCTTTGTGGCCGAGCCTCTGGTTCTATTTTCGGCCAGCGACTCGCATTTGCCGCTTCGCGGCCATTGCTCGCGCGTGGTGACGTCACATAGTGACAAAGCCACGGCGTTTTCGGGGTCCGACACGAAAATGCCTACGGCAATTATAGAGTAGATAACCGCCATGAATTTCTATTAAATTGTTTTAAAAAAAACACAACACAGAGAAAATTTTTTTTATTAGAAATAAAAAAAAAAAGCCATTAGGGACTCCATCTTTATTTAAAAAAAATCCTCTTCCGTCCGACCCGAGCCCGTCACAGAGCAGACAGCCGGACTCGTTACTGTGCGAGTTTCCCTGCGATTACTTGCACAGTAACGAGTCCAATGCAAGTCAATGGCAATCCTAGTTATGTCAGAGTCTCTGACAAAACTAGGATTGCCATTGATTTGAATTGGACTCGTTACTGTGCGAGTAATCGCTGGGAAACTCGCAGAGTACCGAGTCCTGCGAGTCCCTTACTACTCGCAGAGTACGAGTCCTAGCGAGTAGACTCGCCCATCCCTAAGAGAGATTAGAGCAAGGAATTAGAAAATGATAGCAGATACATATGGATTTTTGACCTGACAGATTTCCTTTCACCCCTTGCCGACATAGGACGTTGTACAAGGTCCTGGGTTTCTGGTCGTTCCCGACACAGGACGTTGTATAACGTCCTGGCGTGTTTGAGCTGCTGCACCTCCTGTGAGCCAGGTCACTCAGGTGTCACAGTTGCTGCTGCTCTGTGACAACCTGTAGTTGACCCCACAAGGGGTGGATTAACCCCCCCGTGCCCAGGACCCCTCCGATCGGCAATGTAAAAGTGAAACTGCAGATTGGAGCGATTCATAGGGATTCACCCCTCCAGATCTGATTGGAGCTCTCCAATCAGATCTATAGGGGCAGATCGGCAAGTGTCCTCCCCCTCCTCAGCCCCCTCCCACTCCATGACTTACAGGGGACCCCCTCTTTCCTCCCCAACTGCCCACCCCCCTCAATTATTATGTATATGCCGGCGGGCTGCACCCGCGGGTGCGCCCGCCGGTCAGACTGCATGGTCCCCTCCTGGTAGTTCCCCCCAGGCAGCCCCCCACCTCCGAGCCCTGTGTCCTGGCCCCCTCACCTCCGCTGGTGGGCTGGACAAGCCGGTGCACCCGCCGCTGCGCCTCCTCTGCTCCGATAGGTGGGCCCCGCCTCCTCTCCCACGTGAGTGTGCGTGTGTGGACGCGTGCGTAGACTTGTGCGTGCATAGACATGTGCGTGCATAGACGTGTGTGTGCATAGACGTGTGCGTGGGTGGATGTGTGCATGGATAAATGTGTGCGTGGACGTATGCGCGGATGTGTGCATGCATGGATATGTGCATGGATGGATGTGTGCATGCGTGGATGCATGCGTGGATGTAAGCATGCGTGGATGTGAGCGTGCGTAGATGTGAGCGTGTGTAAATGCGTGCATGCATGGACATGTGTTTGCGTGAATGTGAGCATGTGTGGATGTGAGCGTATGTGGATGAGTGCGTGCATGGATGTGTGCATGCGTGGATGTGTGCGTGCGTGGATGTGTGCGTGCATAGATGTGTGCGTGGACATGTGTGCGGATGTGTGCGTGGACGTGTGCGTGCATGGACATGAGCGTACATGAGCGTGCATGGACATGAGCGTGCATGGACATGTGCGTGCGTGGACATGAGCGTACATGAGCGTGCGTGGACATGAGTGTGTATGGACTTGTGCGTGCATGGACGTGAGCATACATGAGCGTGCGTGGACGTGAGCAGGCGTAGACGTGAGCGTACATGAGCATGCGTGGACGTCAGCGTGTGTGGACATGTGCATAGACGTGTGCGTGCGTGAACGTGTTCGTGTGCAGACATGTGCGTCTGTAGACGTGTGCATGGATGGATGTGTGCGTAGACGTGTGCGTGGATGTGTGTGTGTGTGGATGCGTGCGTGCATGGATGGATGTGTGCGTGCGTGGATGCATGAGCGGATGTAAGCGTGGGTGGATGTGAGCGTGCGCAGATGTGAGCATGCGTAAATTTGTGTGTGCGTGCGTGGACGTGAGTATGCGTGCGTGGACATCTGTTTGCGTGGATGTGACCATGCGTGGATGTTAGAGTATGTGGATAAGTGCATGCATGGATGTGTGTATAGATGTGTGCGTGGACGTGTGCGCGGATGTGTGCGTGGACATGTGCGTGCATGGACGTGAGCGTACATGAGCGTGCGTGGACGTGAGCGATCATGGACATGTGTGTGCGTGGACGTGAGCGCACATGAGCGTGCGTGGACGTGAGCGTGCATGAGCCTGCGTGTACGTGGGCGTGCATGTACGTGAGCGTACATGAGCGTGCATGGACGTGAGCGTGCGTGGACATGTGCATAGACGTGTGCGTGCGTGAACGTGTGCATGTGTAGACATGTGCGTGCGTAGACATGTGCATGGATGGATGTGTGCGTGGATGTGTGTGCGTGCGTGGATGCGTGCGTAGATGCGTGCGTGCATGGATATGTGCATGGATGGATGAGTGCGTAGATGTGTGTGTGGACGTTGTGCGCGGATGTGAGCGTGTGGATGTGAGCGTGCGTGGATGTGTGCGTGTGTGGACGTGAGCGTGCGTGGACGTGTGCGTGCGTGGACGTGTGCGTGCGTGGATGTGTGTGTGCGTGGATGTGAGCGTGCGTGGATGTCAGTGTGCATGGATGTGTGCGTGCATGGATATGTGCATGGATGGATGTGTGCGTGCATGGATGTGTGTGTGGATGTGTGCGCGGATGTGTGCATAGATGTGAGCATACGTAGATGTGTGCGTGCATGGATGTGTGCATGAACAGATGGATGGATGGATGCGTGGATGATGGGTGCATGGGTGGGTGGATGGATGGATGGGTGCAACAAGGGATCAAGTGTCCTCTTGTAGTCTTTGGGATTATAGTTATGGTGCACTGTATGACAGATCATTGCCATGCAGTGCACCATAACTCTGACCCCAGAGACTGTAGGAAGAGGACACTTGATCCCTTGCTGCAGTCTCTGGATAGAGCAGTGGCAATCGAGCGTCGTGGGACCTTCGTTGCGGACTACGTCGGAGGCGATCGAGCGTTGTGGGACCTTCGTTGTGGACGATGTTGGATCTTTATAATAAAGATGGAGTCTGAATTTTGTTTGTGTTTTTTTTTTCAAATAAAAAGATTTTTCTCTGTGGTGTATTTTTTTTTTACTTTTTACGAGAGATTCCTAATAGCCGGGTCTAACATTGGCCCGACATTATGAATCTCGGGCTTAGTGCCAGCTGCCAATAAAAAGCTGGCATTTAACCCCTTTATTACACAGTTTGCCACCGGCACCAGGGCAACTGGAAGAGCCTGGGTACAGCACCAGAAAATGGCGCTTCAATGAATGCGCCATTTTCTGGGGTGGCTGCGGGCTGCAATTCACAGCATGGGGGGCCCAGAACGCTTGGGCCTCTCCATGCTGAGGATTCCAGCCCCCAGCTGCCTAGCTGTACCTGGCTGGGCCAATAATATGGCGGAGGCCCACGTCATTTTTTTTTTTGCTAGAATTAGTTCTAGAAATAAAAAAAAAAGGGCGTCGCTGTATTTTAGGTTACCAGCCAGGTACAACGAGGCAGCTGGGGGTTGCTGACAGTCCGTAGCTGCCAAGTTGTACCTGGCTGGACCAAAAATATGGCGGAGCTTCACGTCATTTTTTTTTTCTAAAATAAGTTTTAGAAATATAAAAAAAAAGGCCTTTGCTGTATTTTTGGTTGCCAGCCAGGTACAACTTGGCAGCTGGGGGGCTGGAATCATCAGTGTGGAGAGATCCAAACGTGGGCCCCCACGCTGCAAATTGCAACCCACAGCCACCCCGGAAAATAGCGCATTCATTAGAGGCGCCATTTTCTGGTGCCATACCCCAACTCTACCACTTGCCCTTGTGCTGGTGGCACATGGGTTCGCCATACACGACATGGTGTCTGCTAACAATTTGAATGGAAAATTAGCTCAAATTGTTTGCGTTTGGAGAGCCCCTGTGTGCCTGAACATTGGAGCTCCCCCACAAGTGACCCCTTTTTGGAAACTAGAGCCCCCAAGAAACCTTATCTAGATGCATAGTTAGCACTTTGAATCCCCAGGTGCTTCACAAATTGATCCGTAATAAGAAAAAAGCACTTTTTATTTACACAAATTTTCTTTTTTAATTTTTACTGAACAATTTGTGAAGCACCTGGGGATCCAAAATGCTCGCTATGCATCCAGATAAGTTCTTTGGGGGGTCTAGTTTCCAAAATGGGGTCACTTGTGGGGGAGCTCCAATGTTTAGGCACATAGGGGCTCCCCATACCCGACATGGTCTCCACTAGCAATTGGAATTGTTAGCAGACATCATGTCGCGTATGGAGAGCCCCTGTGTGCCTAAACATTGGAGCTCCCCCACACGTGACCCCATTTTGGAAACTGGACCCCCCAAGGAATTTATCTAGATGGGTGGTGCTTCAAAAATTAATCTGTAAAAATGAAAAAAGAAACTTTTTGTGGAAATAAAAGTACTTTTTCTTTTTACGGATCAATTTGTGAAGTACCTACGGGTTCAAAGTGCTCACTATGCATCTAGATAAGTTCCTTGTGGGGTCTAGTTTCCAAAATGCGGTCACTTGTGCGGGAGCTCCAATGTTTAGGCACATAGGGGCTCCCCATACGTGACATTTTGTTTATTTTAGAAAATATGCTGGACAGACAAAGTGTACACAATTGTGCAGGATAAAAGTAACATACAGGCTTGTAGATGTTATACAGAAGACTTGGCAAGTGTACAAATATTCAGAACAGTCACTGAACCAGAAATGTTACATCCATGATGATTTAAATCTGCTGCATACAACACTATTACACTTATATATAAATATTATTAAGGAAAATCTTTTTCCATATGCTTTAAGTGTCATATATCAGGCTATAATACACATTTCATGTGAAAGACTGATCTGAAGCATCATTATGCATAGGGCAGCATAGTTCTAAAGCAGAGTCTATGTACTGTCAAAGTGAAGCCTAATAGCCGCAGTACAAGATCACTCTGTTGTCAGCATATCAATAGCCCAAGCAATACATTAACAAGAATTCAAAACAAGCTGATGCAAGGGGCAGTATTCCCTGAAGGACTCCTACGTACGTTTCGCGTGTTATATATCAAATAAAGTGCAGTGCTTCATCATGGGGAACTTATCTAGATGGGTGGTGAGCATTTTGAACCCCCAGATGTTTCACAAATTGATCCGTAATAATGAAAATGTACTTTTTTTCACACAGACATTTTCTTTTTTATTTTTACAGATTAATTTGGGAAGCACCTGGGGCTTCAAAATGCTCACCACCCATCTAGATAAGTTCCCTGGGGGGTCTAGTTTCCAAAATGGGGTCACTTGTGGGTGAGCTCCAATGTTTAGGCACACATGGGCTCTCCATACGCGACATGGTGACCGCTAATAATTCCAATTGTTAGCGGTCACCAAGTAGGGTATGGCGAGCCCCTGTGTGCCTAAACATTGGAGCTTCCCCACAAGTGACCCCATTTTGGAAACTAAACCCCCCAAGGAATGTATCTAGATGCATAATGAGCACTTTGAACCCCTAGGTGCTTCACAAATTTGATCTGTAATAAGGAAAAAGTACTTTTTTTCACACAAAAATTATTTTTCATTTTTGCGGATCAATTTGTGAAGCACCTGGGGTTCAAAGTGCTCTCTATGCATCTAGATAAGTTCCTTGGGGGGTCAAGTTTCCAAAATGGGGGCACTTGTGGGGAGGCTCCAATGTTTAGGCACACAGGGGCTCTCCAAACGCAACATGGTGTCTGCTAACAATTTGAGCTGATTTTCCATTCAAATTGTTAGCGGACACCATGTCGCGTTTGGAGAGCCCCTGTGTGCCTAAACATTAGAGCTCCCCCACAAGTGACCCCATTTTGGAAACTAGAGCCCCCAGGGAACTTATCTAGATGTGTGGTGAGCATTTTGAACCCTCAGGTGCTTCTCAAATTGATCCGTAAAAATGAGAAAGTACTTTTTTTCCACAAAAAAATTCTTTTTTCATTTTTGCGGATTAATTTGTGGAGAACCTAGGGTTTCAAAGTGCTCACTGTGCATCTAGATATGTTTCTTGGGGGGTCTAGTTTCCAAAATGGGGTCATTTGTGGAGAGCCCCCAATGTTTAGGCACACAGGGGCTCTCCAAACGCAACATGGTGACTGCTAACAATTTGACTGAAAGATCAGCTCAAATTGTTAGCAGACACCATGTCGCGTATGGAGAGCCCCTGTGTGCCTAATCATGGGAGCTCCCCAACAATTGACCCCATTTTGGAAACTAGACCCCCCATGGAACGTATCTATATGCATAGTGAACACTTTGAACCCCAGGTGCTTCACAAATTGATCCGCAAAAATGAAAAAAGCTTTTTTGGCGGAAAAAAAAGTACTTTTTCATTTTTATGGACCAATTTGTGAAGCACCTGGGGGTTCAAAGTGATCTCTATGCATCTAGATAAGTTCCTTGGGGGGGTCTAGTTTCCAAAATGGGGTCCCTTGTTGGGGAGCTCCAATGTTTAGGCACACAGGGGCTCTCCATACGCGACATGGTGTTCGCTAACAATTTGAGCTGATTTTCAATTCAAATTGTTAGCTGACACAATGTCTCGTTTGGAGAGTCCCTGTGTGCCTAAACATTGGAGTTCTCCCACAAGTGACCCCATTTTGGAAACTAGAGCCCCCAGGGAACCTATCTAGATGGGTGGTGAGCATTTTGAACCCCCAGGTGCTTCACAAATTCATCCGTAAAAATGAAAAAGTACTTTTTTTTCACAAAACTTTTTTTTAGCCTATAGTTTTTTATTTTCACATGTGGAACAGGATAAAATGGATCTTAAATGTTGTTGGGCAATTTCTTCTGAGTATACCGATACCTCATATGTGGTCATAAACCACTGTTTGGGCGCATGGCATGGCTCGAAAGGGAAGGAGCGCCATTTCACTTTTTGAATGGAAAATTAGCTCCAAAAGTCAAATTGCCCTCCTTCCCTTTGAACCCTTATAACTTCCGAACAAAATTTTTTTTTTTCAAAAATTGTGCTAATGTAAAGTAGACATGTGGGAAATGTTATTTATTAACTATTTTGTGGCACATAACTCTCTGGTTTAGCAGAATAAAAATTAATAATTTGAAAATTGCAAAATATTCAAAAAATTTGCCAAATTTTTTATTTTTTCACAAATAGTTGCAAAAATTATCAACCTAAATTTAATACTAACATGAAGCCTAATATGTCACAAAAAAACAATCTCAGAATCGCTAGGATCCGTTGAAGCGCTCCAGAGATATAATGTCAAAAAGGGACACTGTTCAGAATTGACAAAAATGGCCTGGTCATTAGGGTCAAAATAGGCCCGGGGGTGAAGGGGTTAAATGTTAGTACTGAATCACTCATTACAACATCATTTGGCAAAGAGTTCCATAATCTCACTGCTGTTACAGTAAAGAATCTGTGTATGTGATTATGATTAAACCTTTCCTCCTCCGGACATAAAGGATGCCCCATTGTCCTTGTCTCAGGTTTAGATGTAAAAAGATTATTAGTAAGGTCTTTTTACTGTCCCCTCATATATTCGTAAATTGTAATTAGATCACCACTATACCTTTGTTTTTCCAAACTAAATAACCCCAAGTTTAATAACCTGTCTTGGTATTGCAGACCCCTTAGTCCTCTAGTGACTTTGGTCGCTCTTCTCTGCACCCGCTCTAGTTTAGCAATATTTTTCTTATACACCAAGACCAGAATTGTTCACAGTATTCTAAGTGTAGTCACTCTAGTGACTTCTATAGAGGCACAATTATGTTCTCCTCGTGAGCATCTATGCCTCTTTTAATGCATCCCATTATTATATTTGCCTTTCCAGCAGCTGCCTGACACTGGCCTCTGAATGTGAGTTTTTCGTCCACCCTTACATTTTTTCACTTATAGTTGGGCCCAGTGTTTTTCCCAATGTTTTACAATTAAAGGGACCTGTCAGGTCATTTTTCAGTATGATATTAATATTACCCTTGGATAGTGCCTGGGCAGACCTTTTAAAAACATGTAAAATCATTATTGTAACGTTTGTAGTTTTCATGTTATCACCATTGTCAGACCCTGCAGAGAGCATTAGTCCTGCCGCATTATAAGCAGAGACGATTAGTTCTGTGCTGTATAAACTGTTATGTAATTATGCACGCCTTCTCTGCAGCTCTCTCCTCCCTCCTTCCTCCTCCCTTTGCTAACAGTGCAGTGTCAGGTTTCACTTGCAGTTCTTTTCAGTTGATATCACCACAGAGGGAGAGAGCTACTGCAGGTCTTTCTTATCTAGACTCCATTTGTTTCTGTAAATGAGATACCCTGCTGTGACAGTTTCTGTGTTCTAGTTCACCTCTTGTGATGCTGCACACAGAGAGAAAAGAGTAGAATACAGTACCCCCACTGATCTCCTATGCTGTGATGTGACATGCATACTCATGCATGGGGATTGGACAGCAGAAAACTAAAGGTACCAT
Source organism: Allobates femoralis (assembly GCA_033576535.1). Classification (NCBI taxonomy): domain Eukaryota; kingdom Metazoa; phylum Chordata; class Amphibia; order Anura; family Aromobatidae; genus Allobates; species Allobates femoralis. Next base: position 160,315,854 of record JARQOC010000002.1, on the reverse strand, counting down.
CACACAGGGAGATATCGCCGGCGATGTTGCCGGCGATCGCGGGAGCGCGCATCCCTGATAACATCGCCGGCGAGATGTCAGACTGAGCAACTTACCGGCGATGTCGCCGGCTAGTTGCCGCGGATATCGCTCGCTGGGTTGCCCAGCAACCCAGCGAGCGATAACTCGCAATGTTGTAGATAGGCGGAATCGCCCGCAACATTCCAGGTTGCCGCGTTACACAGGGCGATCAGGCATGATCGTCTGACCAACATCGCCAGGTTTCCCAACATTGTTGGGAAACCTGGCGATGTGACTCAGGCGATTTTCCCCCTGATTATCGCCCTGTCACACGAGGCAACTCTCCGGTGATGTCTTCGCAACCTGGCCACGCCCCTCAGTTGCCGGCAACATCGCCGGCGATATCTCCCTGTGTGACAGTACCTTAAGTGGATCATTCACTGTGAGTGACAGATGGAATGCTTCTCTTTATTTGAAGTTTACAGAAGATAGGATGGGAATATAAATAAAAGAAATACATAAAAAGAGTTTAGAGGGAGGAATTAGAAAATTAAATCAGTTACATGTGCGTTTTTGACTTGATAATTTTCCTTTAAGCACATAACTATACAGTGTTGGCCAAAAGCATTGACACCCTTGCATATCTGTCAAATAATACTCAGTTTCTTCCTGAAAATAATTGCAATCACAAATTCTTTGGTATTATTATCTTCATTTAATTTGTCTTCAATGAAAAAAACACAAAAGAGAATGAAGCAAAAAGCAAAACATCATTGTGATCATTTCACACAAAACTCCAAAAATGGGCCGGACAAAAGTATAGGCACCCTCAGCCTAATACTTGGTTGCACAACCTTTAGCCAAAATAACTGCGATCAACAGCTTCCGGTAACCATCAATGAGTTTCTTACAATGCTCTGCTGGAATTTTAGACCATTCTTCTTTGTAAAACTGCTCCAAGTCCCTGATATTTGAAGGGTGTCTTCTCCAAACTGCCATTTTTAGATCTCTCCACAGGTGTTCTATGGGATTCAGGTCTGGACTCATTGCTGGCCACCTTAGAAGTCTCCAGTGCTTTCTCTCAAACCATTTTCTAGTGCTTTTTGAAGTGTGTTTTGGGTCATTGTCCTGCTGGAAGACCCATGACCTCTGAGGGAGGGTTTAAGGCCTTCACAGGTAAGTTTTGGCAAACTCCAGCCTGGCTTTTTTATGTCTCGGGGTAAGAAGTGGGGTCTTCCTGGGTCTCCTACCATACAGTTCATTTTCATTCAGATGCCGACGGATAGTACAGGTTGACACTGTTGTACCCTCGGTCTGCAGAGCAGCTTGAACTTGTTTGGATGTTAGTCGAGGTTCTTTATCCACCATCCACACAATCTTGTGTTGAAATCTCTTGACAATTTTTTCTTTTGTGTCCACATCTAGGGAAGTTAGCCACAGTGCCATGGGCCTTAAACTTCTTGATGACACTGCGCACGGTAGACACAGGAACATTCAGGTCTTTGGAGATGGACTTGTAGTCTTGAGATTGCTCATGCTTCCTCACAATTTGGTTTCTCAAGTCCTCAGACTGTTCTTTGGTCTTCTTTCTTTTCTCCATGCTCAATATGGTACACACAAGGACACAGGACAGAGGTTGAGTCAACTTTAATCCATGTCAACTGGCTGCAAGTGTGATTTAGTTATTGCCAACACCTGTTAGGTGCCACAGGTAAAGTATAGGTGCTGTTAATTACACAAATTAGAGAAGCATCACATAATTTTTCTAACAGTGCCAATACTTTTGTCCACCCCCTTTTTTATGTTTGGTATGGAATTATATCCAATTTGGCTTTAGGACAATTCTTTTTGTGTTTTTTTCATTGAAGACAAATTAAATGAAGATAACAATACAAAAGAATTTGTGATTGCAATCATTTTCAGGAAGAAACTGAGTATTATCTGACAGAATTGCAGGGGTGTCAATACTTTTGGCCAACACTGTATGGCTGTGTGCCCACATAGTGGTTTAGTGACGTTCTGATCGTCAGTAAACCGCTGGAAAATTCAAGGAGCCTAGACTCCTGAGCTCAGAAGTCTCCAGCGGTTTTCCGGCGGTTTACCGGCGGTTTTTACCAGCGTGTGCACAGCGTTTTTAAGTCGGTTTTTCCAGCGGTTTTTCCGGCGGTTTTCTATGGAGGATTTTTTTCATGGAACCGCTGAAAAAACGCTGAAAAGAATTGACATGTTGTATGCTGCTAAACCGCTGGGAAACCGCTCAACCGCTTGCGGATCCGCTCACATAAACCCACTATGTGTGCACAGCGTTTTCTAAATTACATAGGGTTACTTGTAAGTCCTAAAGCTGGATTTACATAAATTTAAATAAAACCTATGCTAAACCGCCGGCGGTTTTCGCTGCTAAACCGACAATAAACCACTATGTGGGCACACAGCCTAAGTTGTCATTGAAAACCTAGGACTAGTGATGGGCAACGATGTTTGAGTTTGGCGGACTTGCCCGGACTTTTTTTAAAGTCTTGGTTTGAGGCTGAACTTAACTCGAACTTAAGTCTGAACTCCAAACTTAGGCTTTCAAGTTATGGGATGGGGGATAGGGGGCTGTAAAAGAAAGCATATAGTTATTAAACAGCAGTTCATACTTACCACATTCTTCCGTCTTACCGTCACGCTGCTTCTACTTCTGGGACTGCTCATTAACTTCCTGGATATTCACTGAAAAGGGACCCAACAGCATATCACAGATGCTGTCACAGAGAATGGACATCTGTGATTGGCTGTTGGAGCAATCTAGAAACTTCCTATACATTCTTGATGATAGAATGTAAAGGCTTACTACAGCAGCCAGTCACAGATATTCTCTGTGACAGCATCTGTGATTTGTGAAAGTGAGACAATGCGCAATAGGGTCCTATCTCTAGATTAAGAGGTGAATGAATGTGTGAGTAAAAACTGCTCACCTGGTCTGGTTGTGTCACCCACAACCAGTATGATAGCCAGAAATTGATGCAGTCGCCTAAAAAAGACAGCTGCTGAAAGGACCGCACCTCCACGGATAACCGTTGTGAAGAACCTGTAGATCTGTAGGACAAAGTGCAGTTGTGTCCGCGCTGCCGTCAAAAGGATCATCAGAGACAAGAGAGAATCTGGGCTGAATTGTGTCTTTATTCTTCCAACGCGTTTCGTAGCCTTCAATCCTCAATGTCCCTGAGGAAGGAGCCAGGTGAAGGCTACAAAACGCAGCAGAAGAATAAAGACACAATTCAGCCCAGATTCTCTCTTGTCTCTGGTGATCCTTTTGACGGCAGCGCGGACACAACTGCACTTTGTCCTACAGATCTACAGCATCTGTGATCGGCAGTTAAGTCCCTCACCCATTTACTGACACCATAGTACTGTAAAAATAAATAAGTAATAAAAACATTTTGGAGCGCTCCACGGTATTTTTGATTCTCAGTGCAGATAGAGCGGCTGCCACCAACAGCTGCCTGGCTTTAACTTGCCTGCCAATCAAAAGACAGGGAAACCCAATTTTTTTAATTATTTAAATAAATAATAAAAAAAGTGTGAACATTTTAATTGAAATAAAACACAAAACACATCACTGGTTCACCTCTGTAATAACCAAAAAACAAAACCCTTCAATGATAAATCCACAGGGAACATCTTTAGCTCTGCTGCATGTCTCTGTGAGCAGACACATGTCTGCTCACAATGATAGCAGGCCCAGACTTTCAACCGGCCATGAGAAAGGTCACCTAAATTCACATTATTTGGCTCCGTCAGGCGTGAACTCAGAAGATCCCATGAACAGCATGATAGCAAATGGAACCCAGCCCATAGGAGAGCGCTTCTCTCGCTAATCTGAGTTCATGCCTGACATGAGTCAGGTGTGAGTTTAGATTATCTTTCTCATGGCCGGTTGACAGTGTGAGCCTACCAGACTCTTTGAAAAGACGTGTGTCTGCTCACAGAGATATAGCAGAGCTGAAGATGTTCACCAGCGTATTATGTCAGAGTGTCTTGGGTTGATAAAGATGGCAACCATGGATGTTTTTTGTGTTTTATTGTAATTAAAATATTTTTTATCTGTGTTGTTTTAATGTTTACAAAGAAGGCATTAACCCCTTTATTACTCAGCGTGCGACCCCTACCAGGGCCGCTGGAAGACCTGGGTAAAGCATCTGAACATAGCACCATGAAGAATGTGCTATTTACAGGGTGGCTGCAGGTTGCGATTTTAAGAGCAGAGGGCTAAGAATGCTTGAGCCTTACCATGCTGAGAACCCCAACCCCAGCTGCCTGAGTTTTACCTTGGCTGGAGATCAAAAATAGGAAGAAGTTCACGCTTTTTTTTTATTATTTATTTTGATAATTTAAAAAATTGGGTTTCCCTGTATTTTGATTGGCAGGCATAGTAAAGCCAGGCAGCTGGGAGTGGCAGCCTGTAGCTGTCTGCCTTGTTTGCGCTGAGAATCAAATACATACTCTGTAACCACAGCAGATGTGCTCTCCACCAGTGGCGTAACTACCACGGTCGCGGCAGTCGCGACTGCGACGGGGCCCGCCCCCAGGGCCCGGGGGGCCCCGTGACCCGTGCTGACAGCCGGCCGCCGCGACTGCAATAGCGCCGGCCAGAGAGGAGGGAGGACGGGAAGTGAGAGAAAGCTCACTTCCTGCTGCTGTGCCCGCCCCTCCTCTCCTCCTCACTGTGGACCGTGGAACAGTGGAACCGCGCACGGCGGCGCGGTGAGTATGACTGGCAGCGGAAAAAACACCGCTAGCACCCCCCCCCCCCGGCCCTCTGACAGCACCCCCCACCGGTCACCACATGGGGGGCCCGGGGACTGATCTGAGGGGCCCTCAGCCTACCTCCACTGTTAACCCCCTCAGCCTGCCTCCATTGTTAACCCCCTCAGCCTGCCTCCACTGTTAACCCCCTCAGCCTGCCTCCACTGTTAACCCCCTCAGCCTGCCTCCACTGTTAACCCCCTCAGCCTGCCTCCATTGTTAACCCCCTCAGCCTGCCTCCACTGTTAACCCCCTCAGCCTGCCTCCACTGTTAACCCCCTCAGCCTGCCTCCACTGTTAACCCCCCTCAGCCTGCCTCCACTGTTAACCCCCTCAGCCTGCTCTCCACTGTTAACCTCCTCTGCCTGCCTCCACACACTGTTAACCCCCTCCGCCTGCCTCCACACACTGTTAAGAAACTTAGACTGTCAGCCCAGCCGACACATGAAAAACTTAAATACTGCTGTCCTTGCTGTCCTCTGTAGCTCACTTGTCGTCATCTTCATCATCATCTTCTTCTTTGTTCCTATTCATAATCTGGAAAAGAAACACAAGCTTTCCTGCTTTATTGGGTCCCAAACGATTTTTCAATTTAGAATGAATGAGTCCAAAGGAAGAGAATATTCTTTCAACGCCTGCAGAAGAAGCTACTGCTATTAAAAGTAAAATCATTACTTGAACAGTCTCTAAATCCAAGCGCTTAAGTGACTTCCACCAGTTTACTGGTGTGACCTTCCTTAAAATATCTTCAGCAAACATATATTTCTTGAATGGTTCCCCCTTAGCTCTTAAGTTTATTATAGTTGGCATTAAAGATGGATGATTGCTGGATACCCATGTCATATCTAACTCCTCTTCCTCAGCACTTAGGTTTTGACCCTGATATTGGATATTGACAATATTTGCCAAAAAATGAGCTGGAGTCAGTGCTTGTCCCATTCGTTTGTTTACTGCTTGTAATTTAATTCTGTCCATGTGTAGTTCTGTTTTTAAGTGTTCACTCAGTTCCTTCCAAATTTCAACAGCATCCGCAATAAAACAGCTATTTTTCTGTATTTTGTTTAAAGCTTGAGAGATGGGTTTCAGGAAGCTCAGCATATGTTCAACATTTCTCTTAAGCCCAATGTTGAGGATTTTGACTGTGACAGTGCCATCTATTTTATCTCGATTTTCTTCACAAAGTGTCATCAGAATAGGCCAGTTTTTGATATACTGCTCAAAACAGTCCACCACAGAGTTCCATCTAACATCTTGTGGGAGCGTTAGCTTGGTTCCACCCATCCTTTTCAGAGCTGCTGCAGCAAAATGATTATTACGGAAGTATTTAGCAATTTCAACAACATTAGCCTTTATTTCTGGAACACTTAAGTCTTTGGCTAAGAGGTGCAGCAAATGAGCACTGCAACCATATGTTATTAGCAGCTTTGTATTCCCTCCCTGCTCTTCTAAATCTCTTCTCATCTTGGATACGTTTGCAGCATTGTCAGTGACCAAACTGCGTACTAGACATTTGAATTTTTGTTCACATGTCGTTATAGGTTTTACTGCCACTTCTTGTAAGTATTCTGCTGTGTGTGCATTTCCTGACGTATCAGTTGTTTGTGCAAGGAAGATTTTACCTTCTTCTGTTGTTATACAAGCACATACAATAGGATCATTGTGGACATTACTCCACCCATCAATACTTAGGTTAACAATTTTACCCTCCAGAGCTGTTGCACATTGCTCCATTTCTCTGTCATACACTTGATCCAGCAGTTTCCCTGCAACTTCAGCTCTGCTGGGTGGACTGTATCCTGGTCTCAGTGACTGAACTATATTAATGAAATGTGGGTTCTCAGTCAGACAGAAAGAAGAGTTCGTTGCATAAATAAACTGGGCAATTTTTTCATCAATCAACTCTTTTTCTAATCTGCTAGTTCTTATCACAAACCTATCTATGGTGGTTCCAGGAGGTAAATGTTTTTTCTTCCTTTTAGGTGATGGTGATATGTGGCTGTGGGTGTCTGATGATGATGCTGCTGCTAATGAAGCACTATCCTGGATGGATAACTCTGAAACTGTAGAACAGGATGATGGTGATCTTGGAGGTGGATAGTTTCCAGAATCCATGAATTCCTCTAAACAAAAAAAGTCAATGCTGTTATTTTATTGTTTATGATACAATTTCTGCTTATTGTACACAACACATCACTGCCCCTGCCCCAAAAGGAATATTTGTTTTTCTTCATAACTGTACCAAATGACAGTAACATGCAATAATAAGAAGAAATATAATTTTTCTCACACATGCCAGTTCAGTCTTTAGAAATAGGATTCAATAAAAATGTTTACCAACCTGAAGATCCTGCCTGTTCAGAAGTGTTTCTTTGGTCATCTTCATCACCGCACTTCTCATGATGTTGCCTCATTCGCGCCACCAGGCCTTGCATCTCTTTGTTGCATCGTTTGCATTTTGCACGCATGCCTGCCTTACCGATAGGCGAAGGAGCTTCATTAAAATATTACCAAACTGGGTCTCTTTTACGGCCTGCTGCCATTATAAGGAAAGAATGTAATAAACCTCAGATCGTACACACAAACAGATACAGACTTGTCTGTCTGTGGCTATGCTGCAGTATTGTGCTCAAAGTTTCACTTTCATTTTCTTGTCTGCTTGCCCTTCCTCCTCCTCACACTTAGATTCACATTCTTCTTGTGTTGTGCAGATCTATTCCACTCCAAACAATCAGAAACATATTGTCTAACTTCTTGGACTTGGCACTGAAGGGGTTAATTCTGTATTCATAGGTTTGTAGAACAATAGGATTAAGGTCTTTTTCTCAACTCTGTTCATGTTGTAACATTTTTGCCGTGAAGAAGAGGCTGGGACCTCTGCGGAGTCAAATTCAGTTTTGAGAACTGCGTAAGTAAAGCGAGCGTCTGTGATAATATAGGAGAGAAACTGCCCACTAATCCTACAGAAACCTCTGGAAGAGCATAGCATTGTGAATGTTACACATATACAGCCTTTATTCTACTGAGTTAAACAACTCAGCTTTATCTCATGATGGAAGAACCTTTGGATGGTAAAATATTTTCCTCAAAAAGCAGTTTATTGAAAAACATCCGATTTAAATAAAAAAAAATCCGATTTAAATAAAAAAAATCAGATTTTTTTGATTTTTTAAAAAAAAAACATTGATTTTTATCCACCCTGCCAGTAGGTGACTGACTAGGGCTAGCCTGGGCTAGGGACACATTTTCAGCAGGGCACTGCAGATCCTGATCCGGTTTTGAGCAGTAAAAGTGCTCAAAAACAGATCAGGAACCGCAGCACATAAGAGCCCATTATGGTAACCGGATTGCACTACATGTAGTCCGGTTACCAGTTCCAGTTTCGTTGCCTGCGTGAAAAATCATGCAGGCAACGTTTTTCGGAGCGGTAACTCTGTCGCAGCAGAATTCCTATAATGGGCTCCTACGGGAGCCCATGTGGCTGCCGCAAGGCATATGTGAATGCCTGTGGCACCCGTATGCTTTGCTCATCCCATGCTGCGGCAGCAAGGATGAAAAAAGTGCCCGGCAACCGGATTGCACATTCAGTGCAATCGGGTTGCCGGATTCTGGCTTAGGGACACAAAATGTGTCCAAATTGTGTGTGAATGCAATTGCGATCACTGCATCTGGATGTGGATGCGGTAACCGCAATTGCACTTCCAAGTGTGACCCTAACCTAGCACAATGGCACTGGTCTAGCTGGTGGTGCTGGGCACAAAAGATTTGTGACTGAGAAGAAGACTGTATTGTGCCTTCCTGCTCGTCCCAGCAGCACAAGACACTTGCTGGTAACGCTTGCTGGTAACGGGTCATTCCATGTCAAGTGATCCAAAAATGAATATTTTTTTTCCCTGACGTCCTCAGATTTTTAAAAAAAAATTTCTATCTGAAGAACAACTTTATCTAATTACAAAAAAAAAGTTTTGAATTTTTTTCTTTATCTGTTAATTTTTTACAGATTTTTAAAGTTTTAAAAAAGTGCGAATTTTGGCCTGGTATGGCTTTACATTTTCTATCATATCTCGGGCTAGAAATAAGATAGAGAAACAAAATAAACACCAATCTACTCAGAACTGTCCAGGCTTTCATCAGATATGTCACAAGAGGATATTTGTTAATATTTTACCCATGTGATTCCAAGCGCAAAACTTTAAAACGCATTTCCGAAAAATCGGCGCGCTTTAAATATTTCAAAAACTGCCCATGTGTCTGCTGTGCTCTTAGCCACATCTGTACCAAATTTCAAGTTGGGATCGCAATGGGATCATATTTTAACATATTTTACTAGTAAGAGCGTCAATGGGTCATTCCATATCAAGTGATCTAAATATGAATATTTTTTTTTACCTGACGTCTTTAGATTTTTTTTTTTTTTTTTTTCCTTTATGAAGTACTACTTTAGTTAATTACAAATTAAAAGTTTGGAATTTTTTTCTTCATCAGTTAATTTTTTACAGATTTTTAAAGTTTAAAAAAAGGGTGAATTTTGGCCTGGTACGACTTTACATTTTTTTTATCTCAGGCTAGAAATAAGATAATGAAGTGGGAGAGGCGTCATTTTACTCAGAACGGTAACAGCTTTCATTTGAGATGTTACAAGACTATGTTTCTTTATATCAAATTCAAACTATTGACGGGCAATTGTGAAAAAATGACTGATTGTGTTCTTGGTGACTTTTGAATTGACACTATAATAGTTAAATATTTTGCACTTAGGTCCAATGAATGCGTCCATGGGGTCAAGCTGGGACAGAGTCATCACAAATTAGCCTTATTTGCAGATGACCTGCTACTTTACATCTCCCAGCCCCTGGTCTCCATCCCTTCGGTCTTAATGGAGTTTGAACGGTTCGGACAATTGAGCAACTTTAAAGTGAATTGCTCCAAAACCGAGGCACTCAATATTTCTTTGCCTGGAGAATTGGTTTCTCATCTATCTAAACAGTTCCCATTTAAATGGAAAGTAGAAGCCATTAAGTACTTGGGAGTCCTTATACCAAAAGATCTTAAACAAATATTCAATTTAAATTATCAACCCCTTTTGACTAACGCGGAATCGGCATTTACCTCCTATAGACAATTAAAGCTATCCTGGTTCGGGAGAATAAACGTAGTCAAGATGGATGTCTTGCCCCGACTCTTATATACTTTTCAGACAGTTCCTGTTCTATTGGATAGAGGTTTCCTCTCCAAAATGCAATCTATGATCCTTAGATTTGTCTGGGGGGGCAACAGGTCCAGATTGCGAATGAATATCCTATCCTTGCCCGAGACCAGAGGAGGGGTTGGACTACCCAACATACGAGCGTACTTTGAGGCTTCCTCTCTTGTTAGAGCTCTAGATTGGCATTATCATGCGTCCTCCAAGAAATGGGTAGGGGTGGAGCAAGAGGGTTTGGGGATTCCGCTGAAACACCTGCTTTGGATTTCCCCTAAAGACTCCACAGACCTAGTACCTTTGACAGACATGACCAGAAACACCTTGAAGGTATGGCACCTAGTGACGAAAACCCTCCGCTTAAACGACAGACTTAGCCCTTTGACTCCCCTTTTTTCCAACCCATCTTTCCCACCCAGATTTGACAGGCAGAGATTTTTATGTTGGCGGATTGTGGATGACACCCGAGTAGGACAGACTCTGTCCAGTGGTGGTTTGCCCCCGATGGCAGAGCTACAACTCAAAGAACCTACGAGACCTCTTAAGTGATTCGAATTTCTCCAATACAGAGCATAATTATATTCAGCTGACCACTCTTGCAGGGTAAGATTGACGCCCAACGTATTGGAGAGGTTATTCCAACTGGAGGCTCCACCGAGGCGCAAAATATCATTTCTATACCAGGCCTTAGGGTCCATGAGAGAGCAGGGCACCCTTTACTTCCAACGTGCTTGGGAGAGGGAATTGGGGTGTAGCATTTCAGAAGCTAATTGGCAGAAATGCTTTATATTTACTCACTCACTAGCTAGCGCTTGTTCTGCACAAGAAAGAAGCTATAAGCTGCTCACTAGATGGTACTTGTGCCCGACGACACTCCGGAACATGTTCCCTGGAACCCCTGATACCTGCTGGCGCTGTGAGGAAGAGAAGGGTACAATGATACACATTTGGTGGAGTTGTGGGGAAATCCGGCGGTTCTGGTCTGAGGTTTTCAATGCATACGCCCGGATAACAGGTAAACAAGCCGAATGCTGCCCAGAATCGGCAATGTTATCCATTTTTCCAGGTCCTATTGGGCTACAGAAGAGGGATATTCTCCGCTTTTGCATCTCGGCTGCTCGTGCTGTGATCCCGAGGTTCTGGAAATCAAGCCAGGCTCCATCTCTACTTGATTGGTTCAAAGAATTGATGGACATATATCGAATGGAGGAGCTCGCAGCTGATGCGTCGGGATCTCGGAACAAATTCTTATTTGGGTTGAATGGATTCTTTTTCACGACTCTGCAGAATTTAGGAGTATCTTTTCCAGCACAGATAATATGGCTCGACCTCTGGCTGATGGGGAGCCAGTGGGATGAGTACCCTTTCTCCTTCCCATACCTCACCCGTCCCCCCCCCCCCTCCTTTTTTTCTTTTTTTCTTACGTGGCTTTTCTTTCCCAGTATAACTTTTTCTAATGGTTTTTGTTTCTCTTCTCTCTCTCTTCTTTTCTATCTCTCTTTTCTTCCCATCTGATACATTCAGTCTAGGTATTTCCTTTGTATACCTATACCTTCAGAATTCTAGTGAACATTAGACAGGTATCGAAAACTCTGAGCTGTGAGTAGATCATTAATATTTCGGCCTTCCTTTCCGGTACACCAGTCGCTAGACTATTCCAACTAGGCCTCAACGGGTAATGACCCACTTACGTGGTCAACCTGTTAGAAGGGGCCAAGTAATAAAAATCATTCTGCTGGGGCTGCTTGTCCCCTTGACATCAGAACATCTCAAAACCCTGAGAAAGGTTGTATACTTGAGTGTTTGGAATTATATTTAGATTGTAGTATATATTGCACCAGAGATAAGCGCAAAAGTAAATTTGCAGCTTATCTTAAAGTTACTAATAACTTTGTGAATTCTCTTTTTGTATATTTTATATGTCTCAAGATTTTGTTAAAAGATTGAATGTATGTCTTTCATATGTTTTTTCAAAATTTAATAAAAATGAGATTAACCATAGTTAAATATTTTAAAATATGATCCCATCACGATCCCAACTTGAAATTTGGTACAGATGTGGCTAAGAGCATAAAAGACACATGGGCAGTTTTGGAAAATTTTTATTAAAATGTTTTTTTCGGAAATGCGTTTCAAAATGTTGCGTTTGCATTCGCATAGGTAAAAAATTAAAATTAACAAATATACTCTTGTGACATATCTGGTGAAAGCCTGGACAGTTCTGAGTAGAATGGTGTTTATTTTGTTTCTCTATCTTATTTCTAGCCCGAGATAAAAAAATTTAAAGTCGTACCAGGCCAAAATTCACCCTTTTTTTAAACTTTAAAAATCTGTAAAAAATTAACTGATGAAGAAAAAAATTCCAAACTTTTAATTTGTAATTAACTAAAGTAGTACTTCATAAAGGAAAAAAAAAAAAAAAAATCTAAAGACGTCAGGTAAAAAAAAATATTCATATTTAGATCACTTGATATGGAATGACCCATTGACGCTATTAATAGTAAAATATGTTAAAATATGATCCCATTGCGATCCCAACTTGAAATTTGGTACAGATGTGGCTAAGAGCAAAGCAGACACATGGGCAGTTTTTTAAATATTTAAAGCGCGCCGATTTTTCGGAAATACGTTTTAAAGTTTTGCGCTTGCGATCACATGGGTAAAATATTAACAAAGATCCTCTTGTGACATATCTGGTGAAAGCTTGTATAGTTCTGAGTAGAATGGTGTTTATTTTGTCTCTCTATCTTATTCCTAGCCTTAGTTATGAGGAGAAACGTAAAGGCAGGCAACAGCGAAATTCACACTTTTTCCGAACTTTGAAAATCATTTAAAAAAAAAATAAATTTTTTAAAAAATTTTTCTCTTCACATTTTGCATTGTCTGACATGCTATTATCAAATAACAAAATCTCAAAGGAATTAAAAATATAGAGGTAATAATCATTGGTTCACGTGACATGGAATGACCCTAACGCTATCCGCTGCAGCTGAATTTGCTCAGCATTTAGCGCTGCCGTCAAATGTCCCAGACCCTCCAAGTGTGACCCATGGCTTATCTATATATATAAATATATTATATTCCTTGTATGCTATCTCCAATAGTGCATTAAATGAAGGTTAGTGAGGGTAGTGAATGTAAAATGTTTGGTTTTAGGTCTGAATTTAATTATGGGTCTCAAGTATATTATATTGTTTTATCTTGTATTTATATACTGTGTCTGGTTCTTATGTTTGCCTTTTTTTGAGTCTCTTCAACCTTAGATTGCACAAGTTCCTGGAATCTGGATATTTTTGTAGAGAAGCAAGTAGTCAGTGAAGCCTACAGACAGGAACAAATCAAGCCAAGACCAAGTGAAAGACATTGTTTGAAAGAAGTAAGTACAGATGACTCTTCGCCATATGCATTTTGGGGGTGATTCATCAAACCTTTTGCCAAACGCTTGCGCACATGCATTCCTATGTTTAACTTGGGAACACATGTGCCTGCGTATGGCTGTGTTTGGCCGCATTTGCGTACGGATCCGCATAATTTATGTGCCCTCCTCCACACTCAGAAAGCAGCATGCAGCATTTTTTGTGCGTTCGCGGGCGATTGTTTTATCCGCAAGCGCACAAAAGATGCATGGATCTCAATGGATCCGCAGTGTCCTCCGCATGACAGGGCAGGAGAACGCTGCAGATCACATTGAAATCTCTCCCGGTGGCCACCGGTGATTACCGGCAGCCACCGGGAGATCATGCAGAGCCACAGCTGATATCCTGCGGGTGTCAGCGGGGAGAAACAGCTGATCTGACAGCTGTTGAAATCTCTCGCGCTGACACTGACATATATCCAGGTGGATTTCGACTCTTGTAAGTAACCTTTGTTTCTGTATAATCTGAATATTTTTTTCTTTAAATGCTGGATTAGTTACCGTATATACTCGTGTATAAGCCAACCCGTGTATAAGCCGACCCCCCTACTTTTGCCCCCAAAAACTGGGAAAACTTATTGACTCGCGTATAAGCCGAGGGGGGACTCCAACACAGGTATACAACCCCCAGCAGTGAGGTATACAGCCCCCAGCAGTGTTGTATACAGGCCCTCCCAGTGGTATACAGGCCCCAGCAGTGTGGTATACAGCCACCAGGACAGGTATACAGCCCCCAGCAGTGAGGTATACAGGCCCCCCCAGTAGTATACAGGCCCCGGCAGCATGGTATACAGCTGGCCCCTAGGGGTATATACAGCAGGCCCCTAGGGGTATATACAGCAGGCCCCCAGGGGTATATACAGCAGGCCCCCAGGATACAGCAGGCCCCCAGGGGTATATACAGCAGGCCCCCAGGGGTATATACAGCAGGCCCCCAGGAGTATATACAGCAGGTCCCCAGGGGTATATACAGCAGGCCCCCAGGGGTATATACAGCAGGCCCCCAGGATACAGCAGGCCCCCAGGGGTATATACAGCAGGCCCCCAGGGGTATATACAGCAGGCCCCCAGGGGTATATACAGCAGGCCCCAGTGGCACTCGCCCCCCCATCATGAGAAGAGCCCCCCACACTTTGCAGATTTCCCCCCCGCTGCATTATCTTACCATCCAGGGTCTTCTTCACCGCGGGTCCTGCAGTCCATCCTCGTGCGCTGTGTTCCCGGTCTCTTGTGACCCGGCAGTCACAGTGGAATGACGTCATCGCGCCGGGTCACGTGAGACTGGAACACAGCGCGCGATGATGACTGCAGGACCCGCGATGGTAAGATAATGCAGCGGGGGGCTCTGCAAACTGTGGGGGCTCTTCTCATGATGGGGGGCTAGTGCCACTGGGGGGCTGCTGTATACACTGGGGGGCTTTATGCACGGCTCCCCCTGCCGCTGTGATGGGCGGGGGGAGCCGTGCATATCTAATGAGCGGCCCCACATGATGGGCCGCTCATTCAGCAACCTCCCCCCGCCTCCTCCATGGAGAAGTTACCGTATTGACCCGTGTATAAGCCGAGGGGGTGACTTTTCAGCCCAATTTTTGGGCTGAAAAACTCGGCTTATACACGAGTATATACGGTAACAATACCTATATTGATTAAATATTACACTATAAAACATTACAACAATACTATAGCGTGCGAAATGAATAGAGAAATTGTGAATTTGGGTTGATAATATTTTGGTATGGGGGGGGGCCCCATTTGAAACTTCGCACCAGGGCCCATAAGTTTGTAGTTACGCCACTGCTCTCCTCCCTCCATCTTCTCCACTTTCGAAGGCATATAAAGTGTTTCAACCATGTGTCGGTTTCAAACAGGTATTTTCAAAGAGTGATTTTCATAGTACCACTGTTTATCCTTCAGGGCACACACACGTACTTTGTATCTCCATTCCACTACATCTCTTTTCAGAACTTAATTCCCAACTAAGCTATTTCTCTCTTACTTTTGCTTAATGAAAGTTACTAAAAAGTCTGTTTTTGATACCAAAACTCTTCCCAGTTGCAGTGCTTGGCTTACTGTTGACCTGTCTCCACCCTGTGAATGCAATGATACTTTCTCTTCTCCACGATATCATTGCATTAGAAGGAACAATAATGCTATAAACAGTTGCAACAAAAAACAACATATGAAAAAAGCATTATAGTAGAACAACACTTCAGTTGTATCAGCCATTTCCCTCTTCTTTAGAAAACCATGCACGTAAAGGGAGAAAAGAGATTTGATGACAATGTTGAAAAAAAGGAGATAAAGCTGCCAATTAAGGCCCTTTTCACATCTGCGTTTGTGCTGCATTTGAAAGGCATGTATTTTTAATGCATAATAATAAAAATTTTTGATATACTCCTCTACTATATAATTGTCTAACTGTGTCTGTCACGGAAATTGCGTGCCAGCTCGCCAGCGCTCATTGGTCGTCGCGGCTGCCGGCACAGTGTATGCAAAAGAGCAGCGTGCATTCAAAAGAGTCGCGCAAATTCAAAATTTGCTCCGCGACTCATGTACTGCCGTACAGAGGTGACCAATTAGCGCATTATGTTTTAAAACACGCGCCAAGTGCGTTGATTGGTCACCGCGGCTGCATGCACCATTTTTGTGTCCGGGGGGGGAAATCTCCCCAAATCGGATCCTCCCGGATTCTCCCAGATCCTCCCGGATCTGGGGCAATCTGGAGCTCCCTTACATGAGAGTCTATGGGTCCGGGAGGATCTGGGAACCGGACACCTGCGGCTGCATGCCGCTATTATTTCCGGACCGTGGCTAGCTCCGTGCGAGACGCGGCCCTGAATCATCAGCAGCAGCAGCTGCGTTGGGCTGCACACTGGGCCGGAGGGCATATTAGCCCTTCGGATATGTGTGCTGATCCGGTCGGGGCTGTCAGGTTCATCCCTGACAGCCCCGGATCGGATCTTGCCTGGTGTGAAGCCAGCCTAAGGCAAGCCCAGAAGAATATTCAATAGCCTAGATAGACACATAGGTACATGATAGATAGATATCGTGTATTTATTGGATTATTCTTAAATCTGCATAAATAAACTACATACATATTCTAGAATACCCGATGCGTTAGAATCGAGCCACCATCTAGTATAAGATAAAATGATAGAATAAATCTACTACCATATCTCAAGCTAAAATGATCAGAAATAAAATTACCCCTATTGTAAAAAAAATATGATTTTGAATTGTAGTTCAGTATCTTAATAGTAGGAAAGGGCAGCAAAAGATCTAAAAGGCAGTCTAATCTAATATAGGCAGCTAGTGGCAATGGAATAGCCATATAAGCACCAACATAACAGATCCAGCCTATTCCTAATTGAGAGGAATTGAGTACTTTTGGAAAGCCATAAGATTAAGATGTAGGCCTTCTGTACCAATAGGGAAAATAGGGAATGTTACTGAGCAGTATTAGCTGTAGATTTTTTTGAACATGCGGAGATATTTCCCGTTCAAGAGATCTCTATAGTCACAGCATTTTCAATACAAGGAGATCTTTGGATATTGATTATTATGTTTGCAGGATTTTCTATAAAGAACTGGATGACGCCTTACACTTTATACAAAACATACACCTCTGAGACAAGTGTGGTCAGTTATCATCTTGTTGAAACCAGAGGATGTTTATGGATAGTTGATGAGAATACTTGTACAAACGAGAGAGATAGTTTGATGTAGGGGTGCAAAGTGGAAATATAAGCACAATATTGTTTTTGGATAAATCAGCAATTTTAAAGTAGGTTTTACTATTTACTACTTTAAATATTCTTTATGTGTGTTTCACAGATATTCACCTTGTGTATGCAGCTGCGTAAACTAGATAAGTGTACCTTTAGCACTGCCATTAAAGGTTTTTTTCTGTTTTGGGATAAATAAAACCTGATTGTGAATTTTAATAAATTTTTGTTATTTCAGAATGTTATATTACAGTTATTACTCAAAGTCAAAATAAACACAAGTTGCGATACAACAGCTCAAAGATCTAACACATTGCTAAAGAATTCAAGTAATTCTTAGTCACACATGGTTTTACTAGACCTCACCATTTTTGAGTTCTGGAACTGATTTATAAAGTGCAAAGGTGTCATATTTACACGGTACAGAAATCCCCCCGTAAACGGACTTCAGTCACTGCGGTTCACAAAGGTCAGTAATATTTATCTTACCAGTCTTTTAATTGGAAACATACTTCTATTTGCTATGATGGTGATACATAACTTTCCGCCTACTCTATTCGAAAGTCCTTACTAATGAAAACTAACATAGCCTTTGTCTGAACTGAAAATTATTTTTCAGCTACTTGTTGTACCCACTAACTACTACAGGTGAAATATTAAAGGGGTTTTAAGCTACTAATGGAAAGAAAAATCTACGCAAACCATGTGTCATTAGTCAGTGCTTAGTATTCATTTCATATAACCAGTGAACACTGAGAATATTGCTGGAAGATTTTCTTTCTCTCTATGGTCCTAAGTTATAAAGACTTTTTTCTCTTTAATGTGAAAAATTTACTAAAAAAAAAAAGACATGGGAAAAAGAGACAAATTCTCTGTAATTTAGTAATTCCCACTCGTCATCTTTTCTGATTAGATTTTCTATTTTCTTTTCTTCTTTCTCTCTACTGCCATGAAACCTGCTTTTGACAACTGCAGAGTTTGCTGTTGAGAAGCTATTGGCTGCTGTTCCAAATGTCTACAAGAGAAAATAAGGCATCAAGCCCTAAATTAATTAAGACTCATAAATATATTTTAAACATAAAAAATCACCGAAATAGGACATTAAACTCAGAAAAAAACAACAAAAATCAGCCAGGTCAAGTATCCATTGCACCCAGCAATAAGCTGCCAGCTCCACTGGGAGGTAACACAGATGTCTGAATACTGGTGCTCAGTCCCCCGCAACCCAAGCAATGGGGGCGGTTGCGGCAGATGCGTCCGGCCATGCTAACAAGGAGGAGACTGGTGGTATCTATAGACACAAGGTAACCAAAAGAGCGTCAGTCATACACGTACATGTGAAGCACAGTGTCAGAGCTAAGCCTGTTGGTCACACCCATGTTATAAGGCCAGGTGGGCGGCTCAGCACCAATATATGGTTCCATGACAATTGTGTACAAGATAATTGTGTACGGACAATTGTGTACAGACAATTGTGTACAGGCCAATTGTGTCCAAGGACAATTGTGTACAAGGACAATTGTGTACAGGGCAATTGTGTACAAGGCAATTGTGTACAAGGCAATTGTGTACGGACAATAGTGTACAAGGCAATTGTGTACGGACAATTGTGTACAAGGCAATTGTGTACGGACAATAGTGTACAAGGCAATTGTGTACGGACAATTGTGTACAAGGCAATTGTGTACGGACAATAGTGTACAAGGCAATTGTGTACGGACAATTGTGTACAAGGCAATTGTGTACGGACAATTGTGTACAAGGCAATTGTGTACGGACAATTGTGTACAAGGCAATTGTGTACGGACAATTGTGTACGGACAATTGTGTACAGACAATTGTGTACAAGTGTGTACAAGGCAATTGTGTACGGACAATTGTGTACAAGGCAATTGTGTACGGACAATTGTGTACAAGGCAATTGTGTACGGACAATTGTGTACAAGGCAATTGTGTACGGACAATTGTGTACGGACAATTGTGTACAGACAATTGTGTACAAGTGTGTACAAGGCAATTGTGTACGGACAATTGTGTACAAGGCAATTGTGTACGGACAATTGTGTACAAGGCAATTGTGTACGGACAATTGTGTACAAGGCAATTGTGTACGGACAATTGTGTACAAGGCAATTGTGTACGGACAATTGTGTACGGACAATTGTGTACAGACAATTGTGTACAAGTGTGTACAAGGCAATTGTGTACGGACAATTGTGTACAAGGCAATTGTGTACAAGGCAATTGTGTACGGACAATTGTGTACAAGGCAATTATTTGTGTACAGGCCACTTGTACAGGCCACTTTCACAATGACGCTTACTTTCAGTTTCATTACTCACCCTTGCAACTTTCACCATGACTTTTACTATGAGCAAGTCTGAAAAAGACAAAGATGTCCTTAGGCTTGGGGGACACGAGTATATCCTGCACAGGACACGTGATGACAGCATCAAAGAATGGCGGTGCAGGCAAGTCAACAAATTCAAGTGTCCCGCACGCATGCACACATCTGGAGCCGCGATTGTTAAACAGCCGACTGAGCACAGTCACTCTGCAGATCCAGTTCAAGCTGAAGCCAGAGCTACAATGGCTGCTCTGAGGCAAGAAGCAATCAGCTCTCAAGCATCTACTAGAAGCATTGTTGGACAGGTTCTTCGAGACAGGTCTGATGACGTGTTGTCTCGAATGCCCAAGCGAAGTGACGTTGAGCGAAATACACGTCGGGTCAGGCAGCGAGCAAACACCATGCTGACTCCTCCTCAAAGCATCAATTTTGCTATCCCCCAGGAATACAGCGACATCATTTTATATGACTCTGCAAGAGATGACCCCCACAGGATTCTTGCCATTGGTAGCAATGAACTGTTGCCTTATTTCGAAAGAGGAGAGACATGGTTTGGCGATGGAACGTTCAAGGTGGTGCCAACCATGTTCTTTCAGCTGTATTCTCTCCATGCAAAAGTCGGCAACTCCTATCCTCCCCTGATCTACTGCCTGCTGCCAAACAAGACTGGTCCAACCTATCGTCGAATGATCACGGCGCTCAAAGGGTTGATGCCAGGTGCAAATCCCCAGAAAATTCTTCTTGACTTTGAGATGGCAGCAATGTCAGCTTTCCAAGATGAGTTTCCAGCTGCAGCGATTTCTGGCTGCTTCTTTCATCTGAGCCAGTCCATTATTCGAAAGGTCAATGAGCTGGGCCTAAAGGCTGAATTTGAGGCTGAGGATGGAGAGTTCAATCTCAAGGTAAAATCTTTGGCCTCCTTGGCGTTTGTCCCACCAGCCGAAGTAAGTGCAAGGTATGACGAACTAGCCCAAATCTTCCCTGATGATGATGCTACCAATCAGCTCCTCTCCTACTTTGAGCATACCTACGTTAGGGGGCCAGGAGTAGGTGGACGCTTTCGAAACGCAAGGTTTACTCCAGAGGTCTGGAATCATTATGCTGACGCTTTGGCCTCTGCCCCCAAGACCACGAATTGCTGCGAGGGGTTTCATAACGCCTTACAAGCACTCTTTCTTTGTGCTCATCCTACCGTGTGGAAACTGTTCAACGGACTCATTAGTGACATGGCAATTCATAGACTTACAGCCCAGAATGCTGAGGTACTGAATGTTGAGCATCCACGAAGCAAGTATGTCCAGCTAGCTGAACGACTGCGTGTGAAAGTGGCTGATTATCACAATCAAGGAGACAAGCTGCGGTATCTACGAGCGATCAGCAACATGCAGGCACGATAGACAAGACCAGCAATATTTGTAGAATAAGAATAGAAGAAGCTTTGAAACTGTTATTCAATAAGCAATCTTACGTTAAAATCAATGATGAATAAAGTATTTCCTTTTTTTGGACGTTTAATTTTTTGTTTTCCCTATACTTGTCTGTAAATAATCGTCCGTACACAATTGTCCGTACACAATTGCGTTGTACACAATTGTCCGTACACAATTGCCTTGTACACAATTGTCCGTACACAATTGCCTTCTACACAATTGTCCGTACACAATTGCGTTGTACACAATTGTCCGTACACAATTGCCTTGTACACACTTGTACACAATTGTCTGTACACAATTGTCCGTACACAATTGCCTTGTACACAATTGTCCGTACACAATTGCCTTGTACACAATTGTCCGTACACAATTGCCTTGTACACAATTGTCCGTACACAATTGCGTTGTACACAATTGTCCGTACACAATTGCCTTGTACACAATTGTCCGTACACAATTGCCTTCTACACAATTGTCCGTACACAATTGCGTTGTACACAATTGTCCGTACACAATTGCCTTGTACACACTTGTACACAATTGTCTGTACACAATTGTCCGTACACAATTGCCTTGTACACAATTGTCCGTACACAATTGCCTTGTACACAATTGTCCGTACACAATTGCCTTGTACACAATTGTCCGTACACAATTGCCTTGTACACAATTGTCCGTACACAATTGCCTTGTACACACTTGTACACAATTGTCTGTACACAATTGTCCATACACAATTGCCTTGTACACAATTGTCCGTACACAATTGCCTTGTACACAATTGCCTTGTACACAATTGTCCGTACACAATTGCCTTGTACACAATTGTCCGTACACAATTGCCTTGTACACAATTGTCCGTACACAATTGCCTTGTACACAACCGTACACAATTGCCTTGTACACAATTGTCCGTACACAATTGCCTTGTACACAATTGCCTTGTACACAATTGTCCGTACACAATTGCCTTGTACACAATTGTCCGTACACAATTGCCTTGTACACAATTGTCCGTACACAATTGCCTTGTACACAATTGCCTTGTACACAATTGCCCTGTACACAATTGTCCTTGTACACAATTGTCCTTGGACACAATTGCCCTGTACACAATTGTCTGTACACAATTGTCCGTACACAATTATCTTGTACACAATTGTCCTGTCACCCCAATATATGCATCACAAATGACAGACACACCCCAGAGGGCTCAACTTCAAACTGCAAAAGGATAAAAAGATGCAACAAAACACAATAGATAAAAATGTGAGGTGTTAGTAGATACTTTGGCCAAAATAACGTAAGTTTGTAACCCACCATCAAGGGCCCTCATGCTTACGAGTCCTAAACATATGTTAACCATATGCTTGTTTAGTGGCAAACCACCAAACATTAAAAAAAATCACCCAAATAGGACATTAAACTCAGAAAAGAAAACTCACCAAAAATCAGCCAGGTCAAGTATCCATTGCACCCAGCAGCAAGCTGCCAGCACCACTGGGAGGTAACACAAATGTCTAAATACCGGTGCTCAGTCCCCTGCAACCCAAGCAATGGGGGCAGTTGTGGCACCTGCGTCCAGATATGCTAGCAAGGAGGAGACTGATGGTATCTATAGACACCAGGTCACCAAAAGAGCGTCAGTCACACACGTACATGTGAAGCACAGTGTCAAAGCCAAGCCCGTTGGTCACATAGCCAGACGCAGGTGCCACAACCGCCCCCATTGGTTGGATTGCAAGGGACTGAGCACCTGTATTCAGACATCTGTGTTACCTCCCAGTGGAACTGGCAGCCTGCTGCTGGGTGCAATGGATACTTGACCAGACTGATTTTTGGTGAATATATTTTAAACATAAGAAAACACCAGCACTTGGTAAATGCTAAATGTATGTTAACACTGAATATTTGAAATTGGACTGCATTAAGGCTTTAAAGAATATAAAATACTATAGAAGAGAATCAGCTCACCCATGAACAAAGCAGTGCACGGAGCTCACAATATCGTTTGAAAGTTCATATTCAAGGGTTGAATGATATTTGGCCAAATATCCACTAACACCTCACATCTTCAGATTATAGTGTTTATTGCACCTTTTTATCTTTTGCAGTATGTGGCTGACCCTTTGGGGGGCATCTGTCATTTGTGATGCATATACATGGTGCGGAACAGCCCGCCTGATCTAATAGCATGGGCATGAACAATAGGCTGCAATCTAACACATTACGTCACATGTGAGTGGATGACTGACGCCCAATGGTAACCTTGTGTCTACAAATACCACCAGTCACCGCTTCCATAGCATGGCTGGACGCAGGTGCCATAATCGGCCCCAATGCTTGGTTGGTTGCAGGAGATTGAGCACCGGTGTTCAGACACTTGTGTTACCTCTCAGTGGTGCTTACAGCCTCCTGCTAGGTGCAATGGATGTTTTACATGGCTATTTTTCGGTGAGTTTTTTCTGAATTATCCCCTATTTTCTGTGATTTTTTCTGAATGTTTGGTGATTTACCACTAAACAAACATATGGTTAGGACTTGTAAGCGTGAGGGCACTTGTCATGGGTTACAAACTTACGTATTTGGCCAAATATCCAATAACACCTCACACCTTCATCTTTTAGTATTTATTGCACCTTTTTATCTTTTGCAGTATGTGGCTGAGCCCTCTGGGGAGTGTCTGTCATTTGTGATGCATATACATGGTGTAGAGCAGCCTGCCTGATCTAATAGCATGGGTGTGACCAACAGGCTGCAATCTGACACTTTGCGTCACATGTGCTTGGATGACTGACGCCAATGGAAACCTTGTGTCTACAAATACCACCAGTCACCTCCTCCATAGCATGGCTGGACGCAGGTGCCACAACCGACCCTAATGCTTGGTTGGTTGCAGGAGATTTAGCACCGGTATTCAGACACTTGTGTTACCTCTCAGTGGAGCTTACAGCCTCCTGCTAGGTGCAATGGATGTTTTACATGGCTATTTTTCGGTGAGTTTTTTCTGAATTTATGTCCTCTTTTCAGTGGCAAGTATGTAGTTGGAAAATTGGACCATGTTCAGTAGCTAAATAAAGTATAGAAGACACAGATAGAGCCAATAACAACTAGCAGCACAGTTAATATAACTGGCAATTAGGGTACCTTTACACACGGCTACATTTGTAGCTTGTCACCAGGTAACTTACTGGTTGCAGTGAAATCATGGATACATGGTTCTATCTTGTTGCTGTGTACAAATGGAATCATGTATCCATGATTTCACTGCAACCAGTAAGTTACCTGGTGACAAGCTACAAATGTAGCCGTGTGTAAAGGTACCCTTAGGGACTAAGTGCTGTAGCAGAGTATGATGACTCTCCCATAGTCTTCCACACAGTCTAATGGCCCCGATACAGCATACTGCTCTCCACACAGTATGATGACCCCAATACAGCATATTGCTCTCCACTCAGTATAATGATCTCCCTGCTTAGCAGAGACTGGCCCTGAGGCCAAGGGCATGGCACACAGTATAAAGGCAACCACATAGCCCTTCACACAGTATAATTGATCTTCTCAAAGTATAATGGCCCCATACTGTAAAATTGCCTCCACACAATAAATTGGAACTACACACAATATAATGTCACAGAATATAGATCTTCCTCATAGTAAAATGGGCTGTGATGCCCTCCAACCTACACACTGTATAATAAGCCTCCACACAGTATTTTTGCCTCTCAACACAGTATAAATTCCCACACATGGCTACCTGAACAGTATAATGGCAGCCACAGTTCTTTATCCACACATTAATATTATTTCCAAAGCCCTACACACAGGTTGATGAGGTTGTCCTGGATGTCACCCTTTATTCCTGTATACTGATCAGGATTTAAAGAGGGGCCCCGGGTTGGAAACACAAAGTAGACAGACTGCTGTGTGGTGGTGCAATTTATCAAGAATAATTATAAATTATAAGGCAAGAAAATAATCAGTAAACAAGACAAAGACTTTATCAGGAATATTCACTAAAACACAGGTGCTGAGACACACACAAGAGCTATTTAGGCTATAACCTACAGTGAGAACTAATTCTAAGGGATTTAATAGCATACAGACCCACCCAGAACTGACATCAAAAAGAAAGTCACATTTGCTTGGATTTAACCCCAAAGCTTCTGGACTGGCCAGAGCCACAAATACCACAGTAAAATATGGCTTCTAAATAGATGCCCTGCATCAGGAAATAATCAAAGCAAAGAGAGAGGAGACAGGCACCGGAATATATGTATCACCTAATCTATTTTTCTTTCTTCATTTTTTCTTTAAATTTTTTTTCCCTCATGTTTTCACATCTTTCCCTCTGTTTCCCTTTTTTTAAATTTGCCCATATTATAATTTTTTTATTACTTTTTCAGATTTATTTTTCATATTTTCAATGTATTCTTTTAATATTTTTTTTCATCATTTTCTACCTTTCCTGAAATGTATTTTTTTTATTTTTTTCCTTCTTCTTTTATATATATTCCCATTGTATTCCCATTCTCTTCTATTCTCCATTTTTTACCTCTCCTGCTTAAAGGGAACCTATCACCTCATTCTAACCCCCTGACCTATCACTAGCTGTCCCTTCACCTTCGTATCTGCTCCCTAACCATCCCTGTCTGCTGTAAATGCGCCCTATAAAAATGGTTAAAAATTAGTTAACACTTACAAGCAGTCGCTCAGTCAGGAGACTGGAAAGGCGTGCTCCAGACTCCATTATCCCCTCCCTGCTTTATCACTGCACGCCCCTCTGAGCGTCATCATTCGGTCTTGATCTCCTCCTCTTGTTTGAATTTCCCGCCCTCTTCGGCTCTTATGATGCACCGGCCAGTATGTCATATCCGGCCCAGTGCATTGTGGGGGCGCATCACGTGGTACGGCCCCGGCTTCAGGCGCATGTGCAGTGCCAGCTTCAATATGTGCATTGGGCATGAGCCAGAAGCTGGGGCCATACCACATGATGTGCCCCCACAATGCATCGGGCTAAATATTACGTTCCGGACGGTGCATCATAATAGCAGAAGAGGGCGGGAAATTCAAATAAGAGAAGGAGATCAAGACTGAATGATGACGCCCAGCGGGGAGTGCAGTGATGAAGCAAGGAGGGGAAAATGGAGTCCGGAACACACCTTTCCAGTCTCCTGAATGAGCGACTGCTTGCAAGTTATAACTCATTTTTCACCATTTTTATAGGGCGCATTTACAGCAGACAGGGATGATTAGGGAGCAGCTAGAAAGGTGTAGGGACAGCTAGTGATAGGTCAGGGGGTTAGAATGAGGTGACAGGTTCCCTTTAAATGCCCTTACTAGCTTCCTAATTGTATGCCCCCTTAGACTATTATTCCTATTCAGATCAGTGCCACCAATTACTATGACAACCAGGTATGAGCCTCCTCCTTACACACAGTGAAATCGACACATGTGAATCCCTTAATTCACACCCCCTTCTATGACCATTCCTGACATTCATATGATCCTTATCTGGTGTGTGCAGGGGCGTAACTACAATAGGTGCAGAGGTTGCAATCGCACCCGGGCCCCGGAGCCTAGGGGGCCCCAAAAGTCCCTTTGGCCTATAGAAAATGACTATTTCTGTTAAACATTTATAATAATTGGGGTCCCCATTGGAGCTTTCGCATCAGGGCCCATGAGCTTCAAGTTACGCCACTGGGTGTGTGTACTCATTAGCCTGTTCACACAACCTAACACATGATGCATTGGGACCCACCCCCTCCATTGATGCCCCTGCCAACTGTAAGGGTCCTTCTGGCAGTATTCCAAATTAAATTGCATTCGCTCTGGATCTCAGAGAAGATAGATGTGATGGAAGGTCTAGCTGGAAGACAAAAAGTTCACAGGAGTCTTACCCAGGAAATTGTTTTGCAGGAAAAGTTGCCCTAAATCACTCAATTTCAAGCCACAAGTATCATGCTGTCATAACAATGAGAATTCTGGCTACGGAAGTCCCCATAGAGCATAGCTTGCAGAGGAAGAAGGGTTTATACAGAGCTTCCATGTTTCAACAAAGAATACAAAAATTGGCTTGCACTCAATCCAGATACAGGAGGGGCATGTAGACATGGGGGTATCCCCAAAGAATCATGTAGTATAAAAATATCAATACACAAGAAAGGAATCCGATCATCAAAAAATTTACATAATATATCAGTGATTTTTTGTTACGCTTTTCAGAGCTAAGAATGCTCCTTCAGTCTTATGTACTTGTGATTTAGTCTGAAGCCACAAAATGCGTAACAATAAGTATTCATATGGGTAACACTACGGCTGGCTCTGTTTGGGCTAACTAGGATATGCCTTGTAGGTCCTTAAAGGGTCCCTTGTAAAGGCCCTTTTAATCTTAATTTTCTAAAATCGTTAATATTTAAAATATTTGTATATATCGGACTCAGTGCTACTAGTATAGGACACCTTGGGTTATTGAGACTCCGAGATGATGATGATGATTATAAAATGACGATTTAATAGTAAAATTTCAAGTACAAAACTCTTTTATATGATTTTGGACGAATGACAGCAACAAATTTAAAATTGATAATAAAATTATAATTGAAAAATAAAAGAACAATAGAAATATACTAGTTAAAGCACAATATATGCAGTAAATGAAATGGGGAGTGGGACAATTAGTGACTTCAGATGTCGTTCCTGGATACCGTTTTTTTCACTTGAGTACACCTTATGGATATGTGTGCCAGGATTCTGACACACTCGAAGCTCTTATCTATAAAAATATTATGGTACTAATATTAGTATTATTATAAGACTTTCTTGGATAGAACAAACTACGTGATTTAATTGATGTATACACACCTTCCTCCTGTGGGAGGATTAGTTGATTTGGATGGCTTGATTGTAGCCCTTTCCTTGATAGGTTTGACCTTTGTGTTTACTTATAGAAACTATGATAGTATAAACATTCTTGAAAATAATTTATATCAATGCAGGGATATGGTTATTCCATTTTTACATACCTGCTAGTTAGAATGACTTTTGAGGAAATGGTGGCTTCCGTGGAATTGTAGTATTACCCCTTAGGTGCTATATGTTTTTACATAGAACGCCTGCAGGGAAGTATATGATGTTAGTGCCTTCTAATGGCTTTTATATAGATGTCTCAAATAGTGATAATTGTGATATTCTCTACCTGGTAAGTTTGTGCTATGTATATCTCTGGGTGATGTCTTATAGAGTTGGCTTGACATGTCTATCAGGCACTGATAGGGCATAGATGTGCCTATAAGACAAAACCACTTATTAGCTATTGGTATTAACTAATTAGTAATTAGTCCTCTTATACAGTATTTATTTCTAGTTGGTGTATACTGTCTATGTAAATGTTCTCAGTATGATGCTTGAGGTTTTCTTAATTTAATGTCTTTATGTTCGGTAATTGCCTGTTATGCATGAGTTATAATAATATCTCTTGTTTAAGAACACCACTTCAAGAACCCCCTTAATGAATAAGGCTTTTAAACATGGACTGAGCTGTACAGTAGTTATTCAGGTCACTTACTGGTTGTTGGTTGGGTGCAGGTGCTGGGTATAAGTCCTTAGAAGCTTTGTGTCCCTCTCAATGTAGTAAATGGAGTTGTTTTAAACCGGCTCTCCTCACCGCTGTGCTGGGTTGCGATGCTTCCGGATCTCGGACTCATCACTGGTAATGTGATGGGCCACGTCATGAGTCAAGTGACAGGCCGCATAACTAGAAACGTCACGGTTTCAAGTTTGGTTGGGCGGGGAGCATGTGTGAGAAAATTGGCTAACATGAGTCGGCAGTCTGTCACGCAATCGACGAGTTTACTTTTAATACCAGTAGATAACAGGGAGGTAGACACATAATGAGTTAAACAGCACAGAATGGAATAATCCATAGATAAAGAGCTGCAGTGATATGATTGGTCCAAACTGGCCTGCTGACAAGGAGGACTGGCTATAAAACGAGAGTGATAGGCAGTAGCCAGCAATCCTGATGAAGAAGGGCGTTCCCTTTGAAATGCGTTGATTGAGTGACAGACTGCCAACTCACGTTAGCCAATTTTCTCACACACGCTCCCCGCCCAACCAAACTTGCAACCATGACATCTCTAGTGATGCAGCCCGTCACGTGACCCATGACTTGGCCCGTGATATGACCGGTGACGTGGCCAAGACCTAGAAGCACCATTTACTGTACTGAGAGGGATACAAAGCATCAAAGGACTTATACCCAGCACCTGCACCCAACCAACAACCAGTAAGCGACCTGAATATCTACTATATAGCTCAGTCCATGTTTAAAAGGCTTCATGGGAGTCACGGGGTTTGAGATCCAGCTCCGTGACCCTGGCGGTGTCATTAAAGGTTTGGGGAGGGTGGCTTTTTTCTCTGCGAAAGGTCATTAGGGTAGAGAGTTTCGTCAGGGAAAGGATGTCCGGACCTGGGGATATCTGTTTTTACGTGATGCCTTCTGCAGGTTGTGGCTACAGATGGCCGCTGCTGCATTAAAGTTTCTCTGGGGCTGATGGTGATGATGAAGCAGTGTTGTAAAGCCGTCTATAGGTAGGGCTGAACCCCCAGGGCAGCAGATGTTACTGAGTTAATTGATAGTTATGTTCCAGCACAAGGCTTATGATGCATCAAGAAGGTCACAGATACAGTGGGTTGCAGTCTTTAGATGTTTACTCACAGTCACTGTGCAACAGCCCGCTGAGTGCTGGGTTCTTGGAGACAGAGACAGATGACACTAAACTGATACCCGTTCTCTCTGTCCTTTCTTGGTCGTCTCACACTACACTTGCTTCGCCCTCCTGCCTTGCACCTCGCTTACACAGAGCCCCAAGCCGGTAACTGCGGGTCCTTACTAGGGTTACTAGAAGTCTGTCCCTGGATCCCATATGGCCACCTTTTCAGTGAATGTGCGCGGTATCGACTGTGGCTCCTTGGAATTACTGCAGCCTCTAGGTTGCTAGATGAGCCTAGTCATTCTCCACTAATCTAGCCTTCCTGATGCCCCTGTTCTGCGACTTGTTCCCTCCACTGCCTGCAACCAGCAATGGATGCGAGGCCCTAGAGTAGATTGCTTGCTACCCGTCCCTCTGGGACCCCCTTTTCCTCCTGGAGCACCCTGGTTCTCTCCTTCTGCTCCTCAGTCAGGCCTTAGGACGAGCTCCCAATTGTTCCAGTCATCTGGACACTTCTTTTCAAGTTCTTACTCCTCTTCTGACAGGCTCCCTTCCACTAGATTCCCGCCAACTCGACTGACTTCCAGATCTTTCTATTTATGCCCTCTGTCACGTGTCCCACATCATCTACATGTGTTCTTCCTCACCTTCACCCCTTCCCAGGTGCTACCCTTACTACTTCCTCTTCACCATCCCCACTACCCTGGTTCCTCCTTCCAGATAGCATCAGGAACTGTGCTCTCCCTTAGAAGCAACCTCGCCCTAATCATGACCTGGACCTAGTGTAGTGTGTGGCCTGGGTGTCCCGATACCGGGCTGTGCCCCTCTTACCTGAGAGCAGGGCACTACACCTCAACAGGGGTGCAGTATCGCTGTGGTGACTGGATCTGCAGGTGCGCCACACTACCACTGCGTGAGACTAAATAATATAATTATTTCTAAATATGGGACTGGTGTGTGCCCTTAAAGAACTTTAAGTAAATATCACAAAGTGTGTTCGAATTGTGATTTCAGTTTATCTTTTGTGATCATAGGTAAAGAATGAATAAACATAGACCATGGCTCGAAGAATTTCTGCGTAAGTTTTTTTGCTTGTAAGTACATATAATGAGTCCATTTTGAATAGGAATATTATGTTTTGTTTGTGCAAAAGTTAGTGTGGTTGTTTCTGGATTTAACCAATAGTGCAGAATGCTTTTCCTGGTAGCCAAAGCACAAGCAGTGAGAGCTGTTTTTGTTCCACTCGGCATGTTTTGCTGGGGTTTGTCTAGAATATTAAAATTAGCCCATTGTGGTATGCATTGGAACTTGATGCTGTGCGGATCAATTTGTGAAGCACCTGGGGGTTCAAAGTGGTCACTATGCATCTAGATAAGTTCTCTGGGGGGTCTAATTTTCAAAATGGGGTCAATTGTAAGGAAGCTCCAATGTTTAAGCACACAGGGGTTCTCCAAACACGACATGCTGTCCGCTAACAATTTGAGCTCATTTTCAATTCAAATTGTTAGCGGACACCATGTCATATTTGGAGTGCCCCTGTGTGCCTAAACCTTAGAGCTCCCCCACAAGTGAACCCATTTTGGAAACTAATCTCCCCCAAGGAACTTATCTAGATGGGTGGTGAGCACTTTGAACCCCCAGATGTTTCACAAATTGATCCGTAATAATGAAAAAGTACTTTTTTTTTCACAAAATTTTTCTTTTAGCTTAACTTTTTTCATTTTCACATGGGCAACAGAATAAAATGCATCCTATAATTTGTTTGGCAATTTCTCCTGAGTACATTGATACCTCATATGTGGTCATAAAGCACTGTTTGGGCACACAGCAGGGCTTGGAATGGAAAGAGCGCCATTTCACTTTTTGCATGGAAAATTAGCTCCAAAAGTCAAATTGCGCTCCTTCCCTTCTGAGTCTTGCTGTGCGCCCAAACAGTGGTTTATGACCACATATGAGTTATCGGTATAATCAGAAGAAATTGCCCAACAAATTTTATGATCCATTTTATCCTGTTGCCCATGTGAAAATGAAAGAATAGAGGCTAAAAGAACATTTTTGTTAGAAAAATTAAAATGCCCATTTTTTCCTTCCATGTTGCTTTAGTTCCTGTGAAGCACCTGAAGGGTTAAAAATCTTCTTGAATGTAGTTTTGAGTAGCTTGAGGGGTGCAGTTTTTGGAATAGTGTGACTTTTAGGTGTTTTCTGTCATGTACACCCCTCAAAGGGACTTCAAATGTGATGTGGTCACTACAGTAAATAAAATGGTTTTGTAAATATTGCTGGAAAAATGAGAAATTGCTGATGAACTTTGAACCCTTATAACTTCCTACCCCAAAATTTTTTTTTTCCAAAATTGTGCTGATGTAAAGTAGACATGTGGGAAATGTTATTTATTAACTATTTTGTGTCACATGACTCTTTGGTTTAGTCAAAATTTGAAAATTGCTAAATTTTCAACATTTTTGCCAAATTTTTTATTTTTTCATAAATAAACACAAAAATTATCGACCTAAATTTAATACTAACATGAAGCCCAATATGTCAAGAAAAAAACAATCTCAGAATCGCTAGGATCCGTTGAAGCGTTCCAGAGCTATTACCTCATAAAAGGACACTGGTCAGAATTGACAAAAATGCCAAGGTCTTTAGGGTCAAAATAGGCTAGGTCCTGAAGGGGTTAAATATCTACTCCGATGGGACTAAATACTTCGAAGGTCTAGGCTCAATGAAGCTCACATCAAAAGCAGCCACTCCGTATCTCCACTTCCCAAAAGTTTATCCCACACCTTTCTACAGATTTGTCTATACATCTGCTTGTGGACAAAATAAAACAAATTTGCATGAAAAGAGAGTGCTGTAAGTTTTCAACTTGCATAAAACTGGGATCTAGGACCCCCTTTTGCTTGCAACTCACTTATTTGAGTGCACTCCAATTTCCTTCTATGCACACACTCTCTGGATGATGCAATCTTCAACAATGTGTGAATTTATGTCAGCTATTTTTTTAAATTGCAAGTTAGCCAAATTTGCAGGGACCTGCAAATTTCATTAATTTCGAGTTTTAATTTGCTTAGCAAGAAAGGATTTGAGCATCGATAACACTGGGGAACACAATTTTTTAGGAGTTAGGTCAGACAACTGTTCTTAATTAATTTTTGAATGCTGAATCCAGAAATAATCTCAGTTTTTCTCTATCACGTCAAGTTTTTGAACTATAGGATTTTTGTCTTCTCAAAATATGTAAACTACAGTACCTAAAAAGTTTTGTTTTTTTTTAAATAGTACAAATATGAACAAAAAATGAAATATATAAGAAATAGGCATGACAAATATGTTTTTTAACACTATCATGTTTTTTCAAACATATATGAGTCGAATTGTAATCAGATAACAAGTCTTATTACAGATATCAGTGCAATTGTGCATCTCTGGCAGGTAAGTTGTGGAGGAAAAACTTGACGTGCTAGAAAAAAACTGACTACATTTTTGGAATCAGCATGCCAATTTTAGTATAAATCAGCTCAAAAACCTAACTCAACAGAATTTTTTTTTCAAATTGTTCCCCAGTGTAATTAACAGATATTAATTGTCGAGTGGGGTCTATTATAAAATTTTGCATGGGGGCCTAATTACACACATAATAACCCGAGAGACTTTGTAACTCAGAAAAAATCCAAACCTTGCATGTCTGTAAGTGACCTTTTTCGATCCACTTCTATAAAAAATAAATTACCGTATATACTCGTGTATAAGCCGACCCCCTACTTTTGCCCCAAAAATCTGGAAAAACCTATTGACTCGTGTATAAGCCGAGGGTGGACCCCAGCACAGGTATACAGCCCCCAGCAGTGTGGTATACAGGCCCCCCCCAGTGGTATACAGGCCTCCCCAGTGGTAGTATACAGCAGCCCCAGTGGTAGTATACAGCAGCCCCAGTGGTAGTATATAGCATCCCCAGCAGCCCCAGTGGTAGTATACAGCAGCCCCAGTGGTAGTATATAGCAGCCCCAGTGGTAGTATATAGCAGCCCCAGCAGCCCCAGTGGTAGTATATAGCATCCCCAGCAGCCCCAGTGGTAGTATACAGCAGCCCCAAGTGGTAGTATATAGCAGCCCCAGTGGTAGTATATAGCAGCCCCAGCAGCCCCAGTGGTAGTATACAGCAGCCCCAGCAGCCCCAGTGGTAGTGTTATAGCAGCCCCAGCAGCCCCAGTGGTAGTATACAGCATCCCCAGCAGCCCCAGTGGTAGTATATAGCAGCCCCAGCAGCCCCAGTGGTAGTATACAGCATCCCCAGCAACCCCAGTGGTAGTATATAGCAGCCCCAGTGGTAGTATATAGCAGCCCCAGCAGCCCCAGTGGTAGTATATAGCAGCCCCAGCAGCCCCAGTGGTAGTATACAGCAGCCCCAGCAGCCCCAGTGGTAGTATATAGCAGCCCCAGCGGTAGTATACAGCAGCCCCAGTAATCCAGGGCCCCCCCAGCCTTGCTCCGGTCACCTGTAAAGCAAAATATACTTATCACTGTCCCGCTGCCGTCCGCGCCCGCCGCTGCCGACATCCCCGATCCTCCATCTTCATGCGTCTTCTTCCAACTCCCTGTGTTCGGCGCCGGCAATGACGTCATTGCCTGCGACGAACACAGGAAACCGGAAGAAGACGCATGAAGATGGAGGATCGCTATGTCGGCAGCGGCGGGCACGGACGGCAGCGGGACAGTGATAAGTATATTTTGCTTTACAGGTGACCGGAGCAAGGCTGGGGGGGCCCTGGATTACTGAGGCTGCTGGGGCTGCCGAGGCTGCTGTATGCCGTCACTGACTCGCGTATAAGCCGAGGGGGGTACTTTTCAGCCCAATTTTTGGGCTGAAAAACTCGGCTTATAAGAGAGTATATACGGTAAGATGCTTTGATCAGAAAGACACTTTAAGCGGAATTTATTAAAAAAAAAATGTTTATTGATATTTTGTATTACTTTATTTTTGATTCCAGGTGAGACAAAGCGGGTTGTTATTTCTGAATCTCTGAATCTGTGTATACAAGGAAGTCTACGAATATTTGATGATTTTGCATTTCATGTAGTTTATATGAAGTCATTACCAACATTTCAACAGCCGGGCATTGCTGTTCAAGTTGTATTTTAATATTACTTTCACATAGAAACATGATTCAAAGTAAATCTGGTTCTCCAATTAGCCCCTTTTACAAAATGTTACATGGCAATAATTACTTGTGTGTGCAGATGCTGGGGTTACTGCACCATTGAGTAATACAATTAAATAATCGTGTGAACTGATGCAAAACCAATTCAATGGTATGATTAGAGATAGAACATAAAAAGTCAGTTTTGTTGTGAAAGCTGGACTTATGAATTAGACTGTAATTGAATCAATGGGTATTTAATGAAATGTAAAAACATACATATTATATACATATATACTACCATGGCTCTTTTAACTGTGAAGGGGTAAAGCTCTCCAGGGACTAGCCACACAAAAAAATGAGAGTACGAGTAGTGAGGGCATACCTTCGGCAAGTGGGGGCGTCAACACATGTTTGATGTGGGATGCCGACGTCTGCAATAAGAAAGAGTAATGCTAGGGTCACACTTGTGGCCGCTGCTGAGGTAAACAGAGGGTTTCTATGGAGCTGCGTTGGCTGGCAGCGCTTGCTGTTAACACTATGCACTACAGCTCCAATTTCTAAGTTTTTAGGGGATCCGTGAAATGTGGGTGACAGCCCAAGTGTGACCCTAGCCTAAGGCTAAGGTCAGCCTTGAGGATGACGGAGCCGCTAAAATTTCTGAAAATCAGTCGCAGCGCATAGCATTAACGCTATGCGCTGGCAGTGGAACGCAGCCCCATAGCAACCCGGTATTTACCTTAGCAGTGGTCACACACAAAGCTGTAGGATGCGCTCTTTATCACAGTGCACAGGAAACCTCTGCAGACAGCGCTTCCTGTGCGCTGTGATAAAGCGCATGTCCTTTGTGGCCGGTGCTAAGGTAAACTGCGGGTTGCTATGAGGCTGTGTTTCACTGGCAGCACATAGCATTACCGCTATGCGCTGCAGCTGATTTTCAAAGATGTTAGCTGCTCCGTCAGCATCAAGTTTGACCCTATCCTAAGGGACACAGGGGCCGTCACCATATCCTCTTCTATGGTGTAATTTGCACATATATGAATATTGATGTGTGTTGCTCTGATTTAATCAATTCTAGTGTTAATTGATTTAATAAAAGGATTTGTGGGTTGAATAATTTTGGTTTTCTTTAAGCTTGATACCAATGTAAAATTGATAGGTATATGTGGTAGATTGGAAGTGACACTGATATGGATTGTAATTGCCTTAGCACGTGGTCAGTAAGGCAATTAGCTGAGTCTTTCACCTCTGCTGAGATGAGGTCAGCATCTTGAGTTAATTCTGGCCCAAGTACCTTCAGTTTAGCAAAGGCTGCTGCTTCACCCCTTTCTGCTTGGGCTATTTTTAATTGGGGTTCCATCTCTGCTTCCTTCCTTTCTAATTGGGCTTCTATCTTGTTTCTTCCACTTCCATTTCCTTTTCTTTTAATTTGACTTGCATGTCTACCTTCTTCCAAGCAAAGGAGCTTCTAATGCTAGGGTCACACTTGCGTTGTGACCCTAGCATGACGCAAGTGCCAAACACTTTCCGCCGCAGTGCATAGCTTTAACGCTATGTGCTGCCAGACAACGGAGCCCACAGGCTATGGTCACACTTGCGTCAGCCCCTACGGCTAACACAAGAGCTAAAAACTTAGAAACGTTAGCTGCAGAACATAGCGTTAACGCTGCCCCATAGAAACCCTCTTAATACCTTAGCAGCAGTCACACAGGATATGGGCTTTAGCTGAGCGCACAGGAAAACGCTGCAGACAGCGTTTCCTGTGCGCTGTGATAAATCGCACATTCTAAGTGGCAGCTGCTAAGGTATTAAGAGGGTTTCTATGGGGCAGAGTTCTCTGGCAGTACATAGCATTAACTTTATGCGCTGCAGGGAGTATTTCTAAATTTTTAGCGCTTGCATCAGTTGTAAGGGCTGACGCAAGTATGACCCTAAACTTAGTTTCAGGACACGTTGTCTCGTGTGCTGTTGAAAAGCACACTTCCTGGAGCTTTGTGTGTGGCT
This sequence comes from Allobates femoralis, assembly GCA_033576535.1. Lineage (NCBI taxonomy): Eukaryota > Metazoa > Chordata > Amphibia > Anura > Aromobatidae > Allobates > Allobates femoralis. The sequence goes on along the minus strand of JARQOC010000002.1, from coordinate 160,279,088 downwards.
GGTTGGCAAGGTAAGCAAGAAAAAGATGGGGGTGGCACAGTCAGGATCACCAATCCCACGCCAAGGGCAATTCAGTAAATCAAAAGAAAAAGTAGCGTGGAAAATGGATTGGGATCAAAGCCAGTAGAATATAAATATAAGTGTAAATATCATTTTATTAGTGAAAAATCATAACAAAAACAAGATATATGGACAATGATAAAAACAATTAAAAAAGCAGAGAACTGCTGTACAAAGTGACTGACTGCAAAGGTGCTGAAATATATACACAAGGGTGCAAATAATCTCAAGTTATGACAAAAAATGGCATATACAGTACAGAAAGTGTCAATACTGAGGCTAAATCATGCTATTCACAATTGAAGATCGAGAGATTGATTTATAACCTGATCACAATATCCCCATGTGTCAAATACGGTATATACAATGGAATAGCCATGTAAGATTCACAGAGATCTCAAAGGAGACAAAAGCAAATTACATGAGCCTCAGTAAAAGAGACAGATTAAAGTCTAGCCATGAGAAATTGACTTAACATGAGGAACACCCAATAGTTACCATATAATCAAAGGTGCAAGCACATAAAGGAGCAGCCAGTCAGACAAGGGACCCTCACCCAACGCGTGTCGCCCCCCACTGGGGGCTTCCTCAGGGGTCAGAGGGGTATTGTTATTATGTCAGGAGCAATCCTTTTATACCTGTTTTTAGATAGTAAATGTAACACAGCTGGTGATTGCTGCAAGCAGCCGGCATCTAGATAAGGAGGAGGTGTGTAAATCCCTCTGTAATGAAATGAGAGTGACGTAGTCACAGACTGGCCAGTCTGGGTCCACCCCTTTACACCGCACATGTGCGGGGAAGCGGTGAACCCTGGGAAATGTAGTATTTGTGTGTTGTGACACAGAGAGAAGGGGGGCGGAGCCACGGCATAGGGCAGCAGTGTAATGCAGCTTACAGTAGAACAGGAGCTTAGTTTTAAGGTACTTGGCTCTCCTTCACAATTGAAAAGGATCCTGACAAGGCTGGCAGGAACCTGAAGGACTAAATAGGCCAAACGAAGGTGGAAAAAGTAAGATATAATAGGTAAATAGCATATAAGCACATAAGCAGCACAGTAGGTGCCATAGAGAACAGAGAAAGGAACATAGTGAAAAGAGAAAAAGGAACAGATTTAGAGTTGCACATGACAATACAAAACACCAATCATTGGTCACAGTGTGTGTATAAGAATCACAGGTGACAGTGTGTATATGTGGATCACAGATCACATTTGTGTATGTGAATCACAGAAACACACACTTGTGATCAGTAAAAAAAAAAAAAAAAATTCATTTCTAAACAAGAACAATTTATTGGCATTATATAGTCAAGTAATGACAAATAAACCTCAAAAGAAGTGAATTTTCCTCAAATCTCTTTCAAATGTCTATACAAATGAACAGCCATGGGCGATTCCCATGTCCAGTCCAGGGTTCTACCATCAGAATGTTTCTTATCCTCTTCTTTCTCTCTCTTTCTTCTCCTCTGTTTCTTCTTACTTCTTCCATCACAGACATATTAATTGTTGTTTTGTGGCAAAGAACAGTAGGCAGAGTTCAGTACAAGTCCATATCGGCGGTCCTAGAAATGGGTACCAAAATAGGGAAGATAAGTTGACCTTACTGTACCATAGGCAAAGAGGCTCATCCTTTCCAGGTTCAATAACTCTATTAGTTACTCCTACTTCTTATAGAACCCACTATATGTGAGTTCTTCATTGATTCCCATTGGGGACATACTCTGTAATTTGAAAATCCACCTTGCCTCCTTTTGTAACAGGAGGTCAACCACATCCTCATTTCTATTAGACTGATGTACCTTCTCTACCACCAGTACTCTCAGGCTTCTTGATGACCCATTATGGTGTTCCAGAAAATGACGTGCTACTGACGTGATAGGCTTACCTTTCTCCAAATGAGCCCTCGCGCAGCCAATATTGGAGAGATGTCCCTGTATTCTCCTCCTCACCTCCTGGGTGGTCTCCCCCACGTACACCTTTGGACAGCTACAGATTAGAACGTACACAGCATTACGGGTACAGCAGTTAGAATAAACCTTTGTTTCAATTTTGTGCGGAAAAATCGATAAATCGACTTCATGGCCAGCTACCATGTATGGGCAGGCTTTACACTCACCACAAGGATACGTACCAATGATCCGTGTCCCACGTCCAAGGCGTACAGTGGGTCTTTGAAAATGACTTTGGGTGAGGTTGTCTTTCAGGTTTCACGCTCTCCTGGCAACAATAGTTGGTCTGTCGCTTAAAAATGGCCATAATCTTACATCACTTCTTAGAATATTCCAATTTTTATTCATTACCTGATATATTTCATTCCAGTGGTCGTGGTACGGGGTAATTAAATTGATAGTTGGCACTCGCGATCTTTCTTTGCGTTCTAGTAGGTCTTTCCTGTTCTGTTGCTTGCTGATTTCAAAGGCCTTGGAAATCACCTTCCTTGGATATCCTCTCTCTTTAAATCTTGTGGTGAGGTGTTTTGCCTCCTTCAAGAAAGTATCTTCATCAGAGCAGTTCCTTCTGATTCTATAGAACTGGCCTTTAGGGATTGCATTTCTGATATGGGTGGGATGGAAACTATTGTAATGTAGAACGCTATTGGTCGCTGTTGATTTTCTATGGAGAGACGTTTCAACCTTACCATCTTTCATAATGATCTTCAGGTCTAGGAAATCAACAGAGTCTTCCGACAGATAGGATGTCAACTCGATGTTCCAATTGTTTTCATTGAGTTCTCTTATGAAGTCCAGACATGCCTCTTGATCTCCTGCCCAAAGAAACACAACATCGTCTATAAAACGGTACCAATGGATGACCTTTTCCTTGAATGATGTGAGAGTGTAAACATAGGTCTCCTCCCACCATCCTAAAAACAAATTAGCATATGATGGGGCACATTTGGCACCCATAGCGGTTCCCGTTACCTGTTTGTAGTATACTCGATCAAACAAGAAGTAGTTGTTTTCCAAGGCAAGTTGCAAGAGGTCCAATACGAAGGAATCATGTACTCGGTTCCCAGTACTCTGTTTATTGAGAAAAAATGAAACAGCCTGAAGACCCAGCCTATGACCAATACAGGTATATAGGCTCTCAACATCCATAGTTACCAAAATCGCGTTGGCTGGAATATCCATCCCTTCCATTAAGCAGATCAAATGTGAGGAATCCCGAAGGTAGGAATCCAAGGAAAGGACCAATGGCTGCAAGTAGAAATCAACATAAGAACAAGCATGTTTAAAAAGCCCACCAATACCCGACACAATGGGTCTTCCCGGTGGTTTAATAGTTGACCTATGGACCTTCGGGAGAAGGTAAAATGTTGGTATTCTTGGATGTGAAGTGATTAGAAAATCTTTTTCCCGTTTATTAATAGCAATATATGGTCATAGGCTGGGTCTTCAGGCTGTTTCATTTTTTATCAATAAACAGAGTACTGGGAACCGAGTACATGATTCCTTCGTATTGGACCTCTTGCAACTTGCCTTGGAAAACAACTACTTCTTGTTTGATCGAGTATACTACAAACAGGTAACGGGAACCGCTATGGGTGCCAAATGTGCCCCATCATATGCTAATTTGTTTTTAGGATGGTGGGAGGAGACCTATGTTTACACTCTGACATCATCCAAGGAAAAGGTCATCCATTGGTACCGTTTTATAGACGATGTTGTGTTTCTTTGGGCAGGAGATCAAGAGGCATGTCTGGACTTCATAAGAGAACTCAATGAAAACAATTGGAACATCGAGTTGACATCCTATCTGTCGGAAGACTCTGTTGATTTCCTAGACCTGAAGATCATTATGAAAGATGGTAAGGTTGAAACGTCTCTCCATAGAAAAATCAACAGCGACCAATAGCGTTCTACATTACAATAGTTTCCATCCCACCCATATCAGAAATGCAATCCCTAAAGGCCAGTTCTATAGAATCAGAAGGAACTGCCCTGATGAAGATACTTTCTTGAAGGAGGCAAAACACCTCACCACAAGATTTAAAGAGAGAGGATATCCAAGGAAGGTGATTTCCAAGGCCTTTGAAATCAGCAAGCAACAGAACAGGAAAGACCTACTAGAACGCAAAGAAAGATCGCGAGTGCCAACTATCAATTTAATTACCCCGTACCACGACCACTGGAATGAAATATATCAGGTAATGAATAAAAATTGGAATATTCTAAGAAGTGATGTAAGATTATGGCCATTTTTAAGCGACAGACCAACTAGTGTTGCCAGGAGAGCGCGAAACCTGAAAGACAACCTCACCCAAAGTCATTTTCAAAGACCCACTGTACGCCTTGGACGTGGGACACGGATCATTGGTACGTATCCTTGTGGTGAGTGTAAAGCCTGCCCATACATGGTAGCTGGCCATGAAGTCGATTTATCGATTTTTCCGCACAAAATTGAAACAAAGGTTTATTCTAACTGCTGTACCCGTAATGCTGTGTACGTTCTAATCTGTAGCTGTCCAAAGGTGTACGTGGGGGAGACCACCCAGGAGGTGAGGAGGAGAATACAGGGACATCTCTCCAATATTGGCTGCGCGAGGGCTCATTTGGAGAAAGGTAAGCCTATCACGTCAGTAGCACGTCATTTTCTGGAACACCATAATGGGTCATCAAGAAGCCTGAGAGTACTGGTGGTAGAGAAGGTACATCAGTCTAATAGAAATGAGGATGTGGTTGACCTCCTGTTACAAAAGGAGGCAAGGTGGATTTTCAAATTACAGAGTATGTCCCCAATGGGAATCAATGAAGAACTCACATATAGTGGGTTCTATAAGAAGTAGGAGTAACTAATAGAGTTATTGAGCCTGGAAAGGATGAGCCTCTTTGCCTATGGTACAGTAAGGTCAACTTATCTTCCCTATTTTGGTACCCATTTCTAGGACCGCCGATATGGACTTGTACTGAACTCTGCCTACTGTTCTTTGCCACAAAACAACAATTAATATGTCTGTGATGGAAGAAGTAAGAAGAAACAGAGGAGAAGAAAGAGAGAGAAAGAAGAGGATAAGAAACATTCTGATGGTAGAACCCTGGACTGGACATGGGAATCGCCCATGGCTGTTCATTTGTATAGACATTTGAAAGAGATTTGAGGAAAATTCACTTCTTTTGAGGTTTATTTGTCATTACTTGACTATATAATGCCAATAAATTGTTCTTGTTTAGAAATGAATTTTTTTTTTTTTTTTTTACTGATCACAAGTGTGTGTTTCTGTGATTCACATACACAAATGTGATCTGTGATCCACATATACACACTGTCACCTGTGATTCTTATACACACACTGTGACCAATGATTGGTGTTTTGTATTGTCATGTGCAACTCTAAATCTGTTCCTTTTTCTCTTTTCACTATGTTCCTTTCTCTGTTCTCTATGGCACCTACTGTGCTGCTTATGTGCTTATATGCTATTTACCTATTATATCTTACTTTTTCCACCTTCGTTTGGCCTATTTAGTCCTTCAGGTTCCTGCCAGCCTTGTCAGGATCCTTTTCAATTGTGAAGGAGAGCCAAGTACCTTAAAACTAAGCTCCTGTTCTACTGTAAGCTGCATTACACTGCTGCCCTATGCCGCGGCTCCGCCCCCCTTCTCTCTGTGTCACAACACACAAATACTACATTTCCCAGGGTTCACCGCTTCCCCGCACATGTGCGGTGTAAAGGGGTGGACCCAGACTGGCCAGTCTGTGACTACGTCACTCTCATTTCATTACAGAGGGATTTACACACCTCCTCCTTATCTAGATGCCGGCTGCTTGCAGCAATCACCAGCTGTGTTACATTTACTATCTAAAAACAGGTATAAAAGGATTGCTCCTGACATAATAACAATACCCCTCTGACCCCTGAGGAAGCCCCCAGTGGGGGGCGACACGCGTTGGGTGAGGGTCCCTTGTCTGACTGGCTGCTCCTTTATGTGCTTGCACCTTTGATTATATGGTAACTATTGGGTGTTCCTCATGTTAAGTCAATTTCTCATGGCTAGACTTTAATCTGTCTCTTTTACTGAGGCTCATGTAATTTGCTTTTGTCTCCTTTGAGATCTCTGTGAATCTTACATGGCTATTCCATTGTATATACCGTATTTGACACATGGGGATATTGTGATCAGGTTATAAATCAATCTCTCGATCTTCAATTGTGAATAGCATGATTTAGCCTCAGTATTGACACTTTCTGTACTGTATATGCCATTTTTTGTCATAACTTGAGATTATTTGCACCCTTGTGTATATATTTCAGCACCTTTGCAGTCAGTCACTTTGTACAGCAGTTCTCTGCTTTTTTAATTGTTTTTATCATTGTCCATATATCTTGTTTTTGTTATGATTTTTCACTAATAAAATGATATTTATACTTATATTTATATTCTACTGGCTTTGATCCCAATCCATTTTCCACGCTACTTTTTCTTTTGATTTACTGGTTGGCAAGGTAAAGAGCGGGTTACTACGGGCTCTGTTGACTGGCAGCACATAGTGTTAACGCTATGCACTAGTGGGGAAATTTGTAAGTATTTAGCGCTTGCGTCATGCTAGGGTCACAACGCTGCGGCAGATGGGCCCCCCAGTGGAGCTGTAGCGGTCGGTTTAGTGATGTTGTTGCTCATCTGGCGCATCGCAGCACGCATCTGAGCCCGCAGGGAATCATATTTGTGCGTGGCTGCAGACACGGGTAATGGTTTTTAAGTAGCATGCACCTCACCACTTCACCACCGTTTAATTGCAGCTTCATGGGTCTCTACCGACTTTAACTCATTGATGGCCATCTCTTTCAGGGTGTTAAAGTCAGCCTCGGGATTGCTCAATGACCACCAACGTATAGTCTTACTGTCCTCAGGGGCTAGCAGTCCCCGAGTGAATTGTTCAATGAGGAGCTTGTTTTCATCAGGTACACTGGTGGGGCTGACATGTATAAGGGCCCGCAATGCTTCTTCCACATGCCAGGCATAAGCTCTAATATCATCTCCCGTCCTCTGGTAGCAGTGATGGAAGCACATGCGTATATCAGCCTCATTGCACTCCTCGAAGGTAGCTCTCAGTTTATTGAATATAGCAGAGGCAGATTTGGGTTCAGCAGAAGACCAGAACGCACTTTCTTTCTATGCTGCATCAGTTAACTGTCCGAGTACCACAGCAGCGCGTTGTTGGCCGTTCATAGCTTACATATCCAGGGCGCTATTGATTTTTCGTTTAAACTCATCCAATGTATCAGGGCGTCCGTCATACTGGGGCAACCACTTGGCCCCCGGGGTGTAAGGGAGTGACATCGGCATTATTGGGGAGAGTGCACCCGGGGCGTCGGAGGTGCTGGCGGTGCTACCGGAGGCAGCCATAGGTCTTTCGGTGTATGTAATTCTGAGAATCAGCGTATGCACAGTCATCGTCGCTGGAGGAGGCCGACATGTTGGAGGCCCCCCTAGTGAATTACAGCCAGTCCTCAAAAAGTTAAACAGTTCGGAAGTTTCCGGACTAGGCCGCGGCGCTCGGGAATGCTCGGCTGAGTGAGAGGCGGGTTTCAGGTTTGCACTCTACAGGCTGGCACGCCCCCTTTCTTTCCGCTCTTTGGCGCAGTAATGGCGGCGTAGTTTAAGCAGTCACTCAATACAGTCAATATCACAGCACACAGTACCCAGTAATACCGGGCACGGGATCCTGTTCATGACCGCCAGAAACAGATATGTCGCGCCCAAGCTATGAGGTGCTTGGGTGTCAGGCGGCAAGGATTAACTGCTGTGTCACGGGGAATGGTGGCCCATGTCCTGGGCCTATCTTCCAAAAAAGGGTTATAGTTACAGGGGACTATTTGCAAAGTTGTTTGTCATGACACCACCTGCAATTTCATGTGAGATGCCACCAGCGCCGCCACAGTCCGCCGGAGGTGGATGGTATTGCGGCTAGTGTAGTAAAGTCCTCCGCAGGTAGGGCTGGACTTCTGGGGCAGTGTAGTGAGAAGGGGCAGCTTGTAGTGTAGCTGGGATGGTATAGGGAGTGCTGGAGCAGTCTATGAGGGCACTGGGAACAGAGAAGAATGATACACGCACACTGCAAAATCTCTTTTACCTTTTACTGATGGTACACAGGTAAAGACGTCCAGGGCACTAACAGGTGACCAGGTTGCACAGTGGGTCCCCACAGCAAGTGGGTGTAAGGCCTTCTCTATTCTGTAGTGATGATTCAAGCACAGCCTGCTTGTAGCCAGACTCGCCTCCTCTCTCTTCCTGACTGTGGTGTCTCTCTCTCTCTTCCTATGCGGTTTCCGGATTACCGTCGCTGATCACTGCGGTGCTGTACTACTGTGTCTGGCTTCCTCTCATGACCCACAGGAGATAACCGGGTAACCGAAGCCTCCACGGTGTAATGGGGTTTTCTGTGGTCCTAGAGTATCCCACAGGTGCGGATCCCCAATATCCGGCACTTCTTTGTGCGAAACTCTTCTCCAAGTTCCTTGCTCCCTGTCGGCTAGCTGCTCCTTGCCTTCTGTCCCCACTTAGGCTTGCGGGACATAGAAGGGCCACTCCGGGTCACTGGCTTGGACCAAAACGCGGTACCGACCACCAGGACGTCTTCGCAGCTCTCCTATCATCTGCACACTCTGAATAACTCCTCCCCCAGCAACAGTATTTATAGGGGAACTCACCTAAAGGTGGTGAGTATGTGGCGCCCCACTAAGAGTGCGCCACAAAAGGGTACTACACCCCTGACCGAAGGTGTCGTATTCTTTGTTTTAGTAATGAGTAGGATAATCCTGAAGCTCCATCCACCACATGCAACACCTAGTGTTAGAGGACCAATTAGGCACCCGTTACTAGCACAACCGGTCCTGGTGGGAGGAGAGGCTAAGTTATATAGCAAGAGGAAAGCAGCAAGAAGTTAGTCAAGTCGAGACGAGGGAGAAGCTACAGGACAGAAGCTGAGAAGCAAGAAAGAGCTGCACAGAGCTGCGCAGCAGATGTAGCAGAGTGGAGAAAGAACAAGACAGCTAACTGGGAGGGCACCTCAGCCTGGTGACCCAGAAGAGAAAGGGGCCAAGAGTAGAACGGGTAATCCAATACCATTGCCCAGTCCAAACCCGGAGTACCGGCTCCGAAGGGGTCCAGCAGGTTACAACCTTGAACCACCAAACCCGGAGTGGTCGCAGGCTTTACAGGAGCATGACCCACCAACCAAACAACTACCGCAGCTTATACCAGGAGCACCTACCATTGAGGGCCAGGGTCCGTGGAGAGAACTGACGACGCAGCGGAAACACAACCGAGGGTCTTCAGTGCTCTTATGCGGGTATAGCAGAGCAGCGAAGTGAAGGGACAGATATTGATAGAGAAGGACATCAGTGGAGCTTTATAGGGACACTACTCACTGCAAGAACCACTTGGTTCACTACCTGGCAATAAGAACTGCATTACTTTGTATGCTGCAGAATACCAGAGTAAATACCCGTTCAGAGTGAGCAACGTGTCAGTACCTTATTCCACGAACTGTTCTTCACCTGCATTGCTCCACAGTGACTGCGCTGCTGTATTCCTCCGTTCCCACTTCCAACACTCCGGGGCACTGCTCCTCCTGTAGGGAGCTACACCATCCAGCTGCCGCCCATCACCCCGGAGGTCCACGCAGCGCCGGTGCCATCACCGGAACCTACAGGTGGCGTCACGAACAAGAACTATTCTTTTATTTCTTTACTAGCTGTGAGCCCGATGCAAATGCATCGGGATTCTAGAACATGCATAAATTTGCTTATAATAGTTATAGCTGGTCTGAGTACTTTTTGGGGGGGTGTGAGGACTTTTTGGGGGGGTGTTGAATACTTTTTGGGGGGTGTTGAATACTTTTTGGGGGTTGTTGAATACTTTTTGGGGGGTGTTCAATACTTTTTGGGGGGTGCTCAATACTTTTTGGGGGGTGTTGAATACTGTTTGGGGGGGTATTAGATTAATTTTTTTAATTTAATTAGTTAATGTAATTAATATATTAATTTTATATAATTTTTTTTGTTGTTTTTTATTATTATGTTTTATATTATTGTGTATTATTTATATTATTATTATTTTTTTTTTTAGTATTTTTATTATTATTAAAGTAAAAAAACCGCACTTGCTGCACCTGCCGCAAGTCCCCCTATACTTTCTATGGGGATTACCGCAACCGCGCCGCAACCGTTACACTTGCGGCGCGGTTGCGGTAATCCCCATAGAAAGTATAGTGGTACTTGCGGCAGGTGGGGCGGCTGAGGTAGCGACTCGCAATGGCCTCGCGGCCATTGCTCGCGCTACCTCAGCGGTAAATCGCTAAGTTTGTGGCCGAGCCTATGGTTCTATTTTCGGCCAGCGACTCGCTGAGTAAAACAGCTGAGTGTGAGTGCTGAAGATCCGATACATTCATGAGCCTAATGAGCGGCTGAACCTGTGGGGATTAGTGCTTTGCTGGGCTAAACCTGAATGGTGCACAGGGGGTTAATCACATGTCAGGTCTGTGTGTGAGTGAAGATGTGCTGATTGACTCACTGGGTTGCAGCTGGGAGTGAGTAGGCTGGATAGGAACCTGCCAGGTGTCTGAGTGAGGAGAGGATGATTCAGAAGTTCAGAGCACTGCCATGTGAAGAGGTGCTGGAAGTGATCCGTCCTCAGTGGGTAAGTGATGGGAGCCTACCAGCTGATGTGTGCATGGCAGCCAGTGTCCAAGGGCCAGGCGGTCACAGCTGACTTTGGGACATTGAGGGGGGGGGGGGGTTCTGTGTAGTAGTAGTAGTAGTCATTGCTCGCGTGTGGTGACGTCACATAGTGACATAGCCACGGGGGGCCGACACGAAAATGCCTACGGCAATTATAGAGTAGATTATTTTTCTTTTCCCCTTTTTACATTGACCACCGGGTCCACAGCCTCAGGCACTGCTAACCGTGACCTACAGACTGCGCCTGAGACCTGAGTCCCCTGGCCTGGGTGAGTCAAGTAGAGCCCCCCTACTGTGCCGGGGTGGAAGGTATTGTATGTAGTAGGTACCTGCTGTGGAAACCCAACTGTGCATTAGAGAAGTCTGTGGCTACCTGCATGAGCAGGGCGCCACACTTGTACTGTACAATGCAGCAGTTTAGACGTAATGATAACACGCTGAGTCTAAACAGCTGAAAATACGGATTGTGTTAACATACCCCTGCCAACTAGAAAGTAGTGGTGCAGATTTTGTGCTTCCACAAATCTGCACCTGCAGAAAAAATGCAGCAGTAAAATTACTGTGCCAATAATTTATTTTTGCCACATTTTTTATACGGATTTTGCTGCTTTTTTGAGCATATGTTCACTGTTGTGACTGTGACTAAAGCTAGGTTAGGCTAGGAAAAAAACGCTTTCAAGATGTCATAATGTGACAGGGGGCTCTGCTGTATTTTTTTCAACAGTCCAAATACAGCAGGCAGGTATGGGCTTCCACCCACCCCCACTTGTCTAGTTTTACCTGGCTGGTAATCAAAAATACATTTTTTATTATATCTTTTTTACATTTTTAAGAAAACAATGTGTGGCTTTGCCATATTTTTGGTTGCCAGCCAGATACAGCAGGCAAGTATCGGCTGCCATCCACCCTCCAGTTGCCTAGTTTTACTTGGCTGGAAACCAAAAATTTAGGGAAACCCTATTTAATTATTTTATGAATAATTGCAGCTCCGCAGCAACCCCAGGAAATGGCGCATTCATTGATGCACCATTTTCTGGAGCTGTATCCGACTCTTCCAGCTGTCATGTAGCAGTAGCAGACTGGGTATTAAGGGGTTAATGCCAGATTTGTATTGTCAGCTGGAACAAAGCTCAAGATTCATAATATTGGTCAATATTAGACCTGGTCATTAGGAATGACTACTAACTAGTAAAGAATCCACAACACAGTCAAAAAATATTTTTATTAGAAGAAAAAACACAAACACATATTTAGACCCAATTTTAATTACCGTATATACTCGCGTATAAGCCGAGTTTTTCAGCCCAAATTTTGGGCTGAAAAGTCCCCCCTCGGCTTATATGCGAGTATATACGGTAATCTGTAATCTATGTGCAGCAGCAGCCCCCGGAGGTATACAGGCCCCCCCCATGAAGCTCCACGGACCCCCCCCCCTTGCGCGGCAGCCTGTAAGGGAAAATCATACTTATCAGTGTCCCGCGCTGTCCCGCCGCTTGCCGACATCACGATTCCGGGCTTCATTCCGCGTCTTCCGCACTTCCTGTGGTCGCGGGAATGACGTCATTGCCCGCGACCGCCGGAAGCCGGAAGTCGCGGATTGAAGCCCGGGATCGTGTGTCGGCAAGCGGCGGGACAGCGCGGGACACTGATAAGTATGATTTTTCCCTTACAGGCTGCCGCGCAAGGGGGGGGGGTCCATGGAGCTTGATGGGGGGGCCTGTATACCTCTGGGGCTGCTGCTGTATACAGCCCCTGGGGCTGCTGCTGTATAGAGCCCCTGGGGCTGCTGCTGTATAGAGCCCCTGGGGCTGCTGCTGTATAGAGCCCCTGGGGCTGCTGCTGTATACAGCCCCTGGGGCTGCTGGATACTACCACTGGGGCTGTATATTCCTCTGGGGCTGCTGTATACTACCACTGGGGCTGCTGTATACTACCACTGGGGCTATATTTACCTGTGGGGCTGCTGTATACTACCACTGGGGCTGTATATACCTGTGGGGCTGCTGTATACTACCACTGGGGCTATATTTACCTGTGGGGCTGCTGTATACTACCACTGGGGCTGTACATACCTGTGGGGCTGCTGTATACTACCACTGGGGCTATATTTACCTGTGGGGCTGCTGTATACTACCACTGGGGCTCTATATACCTGTGGGGCTACTGTATACTACCACTGGGGCTGTATATACCTGTGGGGCTGCTGTATACTACCACTGGGGCTCTATATACCTGTGGGGCTGCTGTATACTACCATTGGGGCTGTATTTACCTGTGGGGCTGCTGTATACTACCACTGGGGCTCTATATACCTGTGGGGCTGCTGTATACTACCACTGGGGCTCTATATACCTGTGGGGCTGCTGTATACTACCACTGGGGCTCTATATACCTGTGGGGCTGCTGTTTTATACTAACACTGGGGCTGTATTTACCATGTGGGGCTGCTGTATACTACCACTGGGGCTCTATATACCTGTGGGGCTGCTGTATACTACCACTGGGGCTCTATATACCTGTGGGGCTGCTGTATACTACCACTGGGGCTGTATTTACCTGTGGGGCTGCTGTATACTACCACTGGGGCTCTATATACCTGTGGGGCTGCTGTATACTACCACTGTGGCTGTATATACCTGTGGGGCTGCTGTATACTACCACTGGGGCTGTATATACCTGTGGGGCTGCTGTATACTACCACTGGGGCTGTATATACCTCTGGGGCTGCTGTATGCTACACTGGGGCTGTATATACCTCTGGGGCTGCTGTATACTACCTCTGGGCTGCTGGATACTATCACTGGGGCTGCTGGATACTACCACTGGGGCTGCTGTATATACCTCTGGGGCTGCTGTATACCACATTGCTGGAGGCTGTATACCTGTGCTGGGGTCCACCCTCGGCTTATACACGAGTCAATAGGTTTTTCCAGATTTTTGGGGCAAAAGTAGGGGGGTCGGCTTATACACGGGTCGGCTTATACACGAGTATTTTACGGTACTCTGCGATGTCTGATATAGTCCAGTGGGAAGTTTCTCAATGATTTTCAGTCTTATAGCATATGGGGGCATCCTCCATATGCTATAAGATCGGGCAGCCTACCAGGGGATTGACCTGTCATAACTTCAGTGAGGTTATGAGAGATCAGAGTCCTCCGTTCACATGGGGGTTAACTGTAATCTCATAATGATCTCAGGAGATCACCAAGAGATCATAATTGATCCCTATTTGATCACTCATGGAGGTCATGAATACACAGAGGTGTCTCTGCTCTGTGCAGGTGCACGGCATCCCAGAAGTTGGTCACAGGAGCGGGAGGAGCAGAAATACTCACAGAGCAGATGATCAATGTGGGAAAGATGAAAGGAGGTAAGTGCAAAGGGGGAAGATGGCGACACCCGAGGGTTGGGGCAGACCGAAAAGGTTTGGAGTATGTGTGGGTGAACTTTTTTCCTGTCGGCGACATCTTGAAAGTGGGAGTGGGGATGTCTAGCAGTATCAGAGGACTGTGGAGTACAGGGCAGGACATTTCTTTGTCATCCAACATGTTTGCTCACATTAAATGACAAGTAAATCATTTTTTACTGAGATTTTATGTATTTACACTGGTATACAGTATACAGTGTAATGGTGATCACATGGCTGGAAACGAAAAAAAAATGGCCCAATAATTAATCTGCATGGTTTCAGCTACCCTTGGGGGGCGCTAAAGGCTTTTTCCTTGCTGCCGTATTTAAACGTCAGAATGGAAGAAGTACCATTAACTACCGCTGTTTTTATAACATGTGGTGGTCATTAAGGAGTTAAATCCACAATATGTCAATTTCTCTTGTGGGTTTGCTGAGTTTTCTGTGTAATTTAGCCCAATTCCTGACTGTAATGGAAACCCACTTTGTTTTTGCTACGTTTTTAAAAGAATCAGCATTTTGTCAGCTTTTTTGCTACCGTATATACTCGTGTATAAGCCGAGTTTTTCAGCCCAAAATTTGGGCTGAAAAGTCTCCCCCTCGGCTTATACACGGGTCTATACGGTACACATGGTGTGGTGGCTGTGGTGGGGGCTGTGGAGGCGGGGGGAGGCTGCTGTATGAGCGGCCCCGTCACGTGGGGCCGCTCATTAAATATGCACTGCTTCCCCCTGTCAATCAGCGGCAGGGGGAAGCAGTGCATATAGCCCCCAAATGCTGGCACTCGCCTCCCCTTGTAAGGACTACCCCCCGATGGTTATATTACCATTCCGGACTTCTGATCCGCGCCGCTCCTCGGTGCTCCTCGCTGCTCCGTCCGTCCGTCTGCTACATCCGGGATCTCCGGCCGTCGCAGGCATATGACGTCATCGCGTGACGGCCGGGGATCCCGGATGTTGCAGGACGGGAGCCGCGAGGACGGAGCGCCGAGGAGCAGCGCTGATCAGAAGACCGGGATGGTAAGAGAAGCGGGGGGGGCCCTTGCAAGGGGGGGCGAGTGCCAGCATTTCGGGGCTGCTGGGGACCCCCTGGGGGCTGCTGTGTACCCCCAGGGGGCTGCTGTGTACCCCCAGGGGGCTGCTGTGTACCCCCAGGGGGCTGCTGTGTACCCCCTGGGGGCTGCTGTGTACCCCCTGGGGGCTGCTGGGGACCACCAGGGGGCTGCTGGGGACCCCCAGGGGGCTGCTGGGTACCCCCTGGGGGCTGCTGGGGACCCCCAGAGGGCTGCTGGGTACCCCCAGGGGGCTGCTGGGTACGCCCTGGGGGCTGCTATATGTACCCCTGGGGGCCTGCTGTATACCACTGGGGCTGCTGTATACTACCACTGGGGCTGCTGGGGCTGCTGTATACTACCACTGGAACTGCTGTATACTACCACTGGGGCTGCTGGGGCTGCTGTATACTACCACTGGGGCTGCTGTATACTACCACTGGGGCTGCTATATACTACCACTGGGGCTGCTATATACTACCACTGGGGCTGCTATATACTACCACTGGGGCTGCTATATACTACCACTGGGGCTGCTGTATACTACCACTGGGGCTGCTGTATACTACCACTGGGGCTGCTATATACTACCACTGGGGCTGCTATATACTACCACTGGGGCTGCTGTATACTACCACTGGGGCTGCTGTATACTACCACTGGGGCTGCTGTATACTACCATTGGGGCTGCTGTATACTACCACTGGGGCTGCTATATACTACCACTGGGACTGCTGTATACTACCACTGGGGCTGCTGTATACTACCACTGGGGCTGCTGTATACTACCACTGGGGCTGCTATATACTACCACTGGGGTGGCCTGTATACCACTGGGGGGGGCCTGTATACCACACTGCTGGGGGCTGTATACCTGTGCTGGGGTCCACCCTCGGCTTATACACGAGTCAATAGGTTTTTCCAGATTTTTGGGGCAAAAGTAGGGGGGTCGGCTTATACACGGGTCGGCTTATACACGAGTATATACGGTACTTTTTTAACCATTCAAAGCAGTGAAGAGTGAAAAAACACACAGCTGCATTTTTGCTGTGTTTTTTTTTTTTTGCATTTTGTGGCAAAACACCACTGTTGTTATGGAAAAGAGATCACGTTTTGCTGCAAAAATAAATGCAGCAGAAATGCCCTGTGGGAAAAGAGCATTAAAAAAGGAATGAAAAAAAATGCTAGTAACCTAATTTAGCGCAATGATGCAGAAATACAGTAACATGAAAAATTACCCAAAGAGCTTATTATGAGTATGCAGAATTTTCTTCATAACTATTTAAAACTTTAAGATTTATAGGAATGATGCAGTGGTAAAAAGTCCTCTTAGTTTCTTTAAAATCTCCATTTTATTTCACAAATAATCCATAAAATTGTAAGAAAATCCAGATGTAAGCAGTCAATGCACATATAGTAAGGACTAAAGTTAATCCTCGTAGGGACTACGCGTTTCGGCTTATGCCTTCATCTTGATCTAATACCTACTATGGCATTTTTACCACTATTATATCTGCTTTCTGTCTCCTCATTGAAATAATTAATTTAATTAAAATAGGAAGTAAATCCTTCATGTGACCGAGACTAAGTGGACCGTTACACGTCACGATATCGCAATGCAATATCGACAAAAAGTCACGTGGTGTGGTCGTTGCAGTTGATATCGTTGGTGCGTTGTGTGGTGTAACAGGGCAATGAGGTGAGAAAAAAAATTGCAGGTACGATATTGCAAGAAGATTGTGCAGGCCCTTCAACCGTACAATGTTGCATATGCGATCTGCCATGATCGTGCTGTGTGACGTCGCAACTAGGATCTTGTTTGTGATTTCCCCGTTTGCACAATTAAGCCCGTAGATGTGCCTGTGGGTTGTGTTTTCCGCGCCCCATTTACGTCAATTGGTGGCTAGTATTGTATGCCGATTGGATAGCCCTGGCAAAGGAGCCATATTGGATTACCTTCATTCATTGACTTCTGCATCTCCTCAATGTTGCAAAAATGCATGTATACAAGGCGAATCATTATCAAACACCTCCCTTACTATTCATTATGACGTTTAAGGTGCCTATTGACGACACTACAAACATAGCGTCGCCAAAAACATACAGTACTGATCAAAACTGCCATGTCAGTATATGAAGGCCTCATTGATGCTAGCTATAATCTCACATCCCACATCTTGCACATATATTAAAAATGTCAACACAAGTCTAGCCACTTCTTGCAATAATAGGCCACATATGTGTGACCATGTGTGACGCCTGAGCGTTGCAGTTGACATATTATGTGAAGCCGTGGCGTTCACTGTGATTATCCACTATGTGCGGGCGACTCCTTTGCGGACGGAGAAGTTTACACAGCGTCAATACTCAGCGCCATGACGTCATTACGTCGTTTTGCGGCAGGCCCTGCCTTCTAGGTGCTTTACAGTCCCTTGCATAAAGATGTCTGCCGCACAGTGCTCTGCAGCATGGGGAGAGTCCGAGCTACTCCTGCTTTATGATTACCTGGACAGGCTGGACTACTGCTGCGAGTTCCCGCATCAACACCCACGGCTGCATAAGATGCACGTTGTGCACAAAGGCCCTGCTTAGGAGACTGCAAATGGTGTGGACGCCCAAGCAGATAATCAAGAAGGTGGCGGGCATGAACTATAAGGCGAGTGACCGCATGGCCGCCATCCGCGCCCACATCCAGACTCTGCGTGGTGAGTATGATGTCATAACACATACACACATATTCACTCACACCACAATATACATGATTTTGGCTACATGGAAGTGCTCCCAGTCAGTGTGGCATAACTCCTGATGCTGATGCCTGATGGGTGTTCATGTGTTGGCCCTGCAGATACATGCACAAGGACCATCACACAGTAATGTGTATAGCATGCCATACACTCAAGATTCTTTTGGTCAATTTACTAACAACACACATAGGTGTGACTCAAACCTTGAAGTCAGCATGTGCACATTGTCACTGATGTCATGGACCACAGCCCACAAATGTCACATTGTCCCACAACCCCTATATCTCGCAGCACATATTCTTCTGGTTATTGGACACATAAGTCTACACCCCATAACTCCCCGGTTGTGTGGCTTAGTGCCAACCACACACACACACACACACTGTAACATCATGTTGTTAATATGTTGTGCTCCTATAAGAAATGATGGATTCCTATGTTGCCAAACATCCTGTCAGTATGGGGCTGTGCTTGTCGGCCCATGTGTATGGTAAAGGGAATGTCCAAAAGTGCTGCGGGCAAAGCTTCATGACCCAATTGTGTGTCACACCAACGTAGTTTGCCAACATTCAAAACCTGTGTGTGTTCTGCATGGCAAGGACACCTTTATTATTTCTACATATACATATATGACAGTGCTACCATTGTGCAGAAGATCTTGCAGTCCCCTTGCACCCCAGCTTCAATTGTCAGGCATATGATGTCATAGGTACACAAAGGCCATTAGGCAGACATAATTTTAGGTGCATATCACTTCACATGCCACAATAATGCTCCCTTTTTAACCAACAGATGCTGATGAGCAAGCTGAGGCCTCCCCACAGCTTCCCCTGCTGCATCAGCCTTCCCACCGGCATCCCCTGCAGCATCCCAAGCAGGGTCAAGAGCGTCCTCCCCATCGGCCACCCCGGCTCCATCCCATCCAGGGTCAACAGAGGCCTCACCACCGGCCTCCGCGTGTCCATCCCAACCAGGGTCAACAGCGGCCTCCTTACCAGCCTCCCCGGCTCCATCTCAACCAGGGTCAACAACGGCCTCACCACTGGCCTACCCGGCTCCATCCCAACCAGGGTCCAGAGCGGTCTCCCTACCGGCCTCCCCCGCTCCATTCCAACCTGGGTCAACAGCGGCCTCACCACCGGCCTCCACGGCTCCATACCAACCAGCCTCAACACCGGCCTCAACCTCTGGCTTCGACTCCGTGATGGGTCACCACACCCCATCACCCACAGAGTCCCACATTCAGCATGCTGCCTTGGATCTGTCTGGTAAGTGTCCGAGACCAAACAAAATTGCTTGGGATGTAAGTTTTTGGCTCACAAATATGTCAAATAATACATACATCACATCTATGTTGTCTTATTTTGTATGTGTAGGCACAACAGCTCGAGCCCTGGGTTTGTCCCTAAGCCACTCCCCCTCCACAGAGAATGGTGGCCCGGATGTAGTGAGTAAGTAATGTTGTGTCGCACAAGCAAATCCTGCAACACACATGTGGTTGGTTTTTGGAATGATGCATTTATTTTATCACTATAGGTGTTCCATCATTGAGTGACCTGATGCAGGCCCACCAAGAGGCTCACCGACAGCTGCGTCACGCCACGGCACAGCTACAGGTGCTTGGTGCCATAATCCAGTGGGTCCTTGAGCACCAGCAAGCCCATGGGCCTGGGGGCTAACATTACTGATTTGGCGGGAATCCAAATGTGTCATGTTGGCATACCACCAATTTGTTTTTGTCATGTTGACAATTTACTTGTTGCTGTCTTGTTTCACAGCCTTTTGTTACGTTAGGGACACAATGTGTCCATATTTAATTTGATAAAATCCCTGTTGTAGGCTCAGGCCTTATACCTTTCCCAAAAAAAAAGGTAAAAAAAAAGAAAAAGCGTTTATACGCTTTTAGGCACACTGAAAGAAAACAAAACAAGAGATGTTGCAAAATAAAAGTTGCAACGATCCCACAACATGTTGTGGTTGTGTTATTTACCATAATGACACTACTTCATTGTAGCAAAGTATATGTTAACACCATGTAGCACCCAAAAAGGAGTAAGCTGTGTGTCTTGGGTCCCCAAAACTGACATGTGTGTTGTGCATCCCTCAAAATACACACAGGACAAACACAACACACCCCTCGCCTACAATCACACATCCCAATGGTAATTTTGGCTTCATGCTGCCTAATGACCAAATCTATGTGTACACCACAGTTAACTAATGCACAAGCCCAAAATAATCGACTTTGCCCCGTGGTTGGGTTTCAAATTGCTTGACTCTTGTATTCTACCCAGAAATCTCCCTTAACCTGTGAATGCCACACATGAATTACAAATGTAACATCATTCATATACCTCAACATGTAGTAATGTGCATGTGGTGGGAAAATGCGTGACACATCTGTCTCTTCCCTTCAACACACCGTTAAATTGTGGTGAACAATTACCTATTAGTATGTGGCCAATAGCATGGAGTCTTAATTATGCCAAACATTTTATTGACAAGCCAAAACAAAAGTCAAGGCAAAAAAAGGCCCTCTTCCCAAATAAAACAGGGGGAAAACAAAATACGCACTGCACTATTTGTTGGTAGCGTCCCCAATACTGTTGGTATGCAGCTGCATGATCTGACGTGGCTGCTTCACCCACATCCCTTGCGGGAAGTGGGTGTGATTGACGCTGAGGAAAGGTCATCCAGGATCCCTCGGCACCTCAGGATTAAGTCCAGGCACAAACATAGCCAGCGGTGGCGCCTGATGGGACACTGACGGCTGCTGGGGGGGGCTAAGCCAAGATGTTCTGCGAATTCAGTGTCCCATTCTCTGACGCCTCCAGGACTGGGTAGATTACCCTCTCGAGGTCCATACGTTGTTGATGGCCCAGCCAGGACACCCGTTCACTAACTAGCTGTCCAATCCCAGTGCAAGGGATCCGCTCCACGTTAAGCAGCACCCTCTTAGCCCAATCGCCCAGCTGGGTAGGGGGTGGCAATGGTCTTCGATGCCTCACCCCCTCACTGGGCCGAGGGTGATGCACGGCCACACTGGTATCAGGCTCCACAATCCCCCCAGATGTGTTGGGGGTTGGTCGCAAACAGGTGCCCCCCCCAGGCTGGACCCAACCTCTTGAGGGCCCTGTGAAAAAAAAAACACATTTACTACATAATTTAACCATTGACATGTCATCAATGCATTACTACCAAGCAGCTATTTGTAGTATTTGTGTGTGAAATGATGTGTTAAAGGTGTGCCCATTAGACTGTCCTAAAGATATGGCTATGTGTAACATGACACAGTGATTACTCTACTCACCTAAAAGTAACCACCATGGACATGCATATGTGTTCACACAAGCACACAATCTTTCCGATGTCACAAATCAGTGCTACAACTCCTAAACATACTGTGCACTGTGCCAAACACCACACGCTGATATGTTTGTCAAGTTAAACACAACACAAGTGTATCCAATCACCATTGAAGAGTGTGATGACACAAAGACATTATGAAGTACCTCTTGTGGTGGAGTCGGGTCTTGGAGAGTGGTGGAGGAGGAGTGTGCTAGGTCCCTGCTGCACAGTGTAGTCGGAGGGAGATGCTGGTCCTGGAGGAAATGGAGGAGGTTAAAGTACCACAAGCGTGGCCAATACACCTTCCCTGTTCCACTCCCAGACCTTGTTGATTTCTCAACCTCATTAAGCTCCCTCTCATACACTGTGCACAGGTTCCTGATCTTCTTCAGCACAAACTCCATATCCACCCCCTCCCCAGGGTGGTGCTGCTGAGAGAGGGTGATGAGCTGGTTATACGCCACTCTCTTCACCTGATGGTTCTTGTAATCAGGTGATGTGGTCCGCCACAAGCACTCTAGCTCCTGGTACTTGGCTATGAAGGCCCGGACGAAATCCTGGTTCTCTGCTATCTGCAAAATGAAAAGTATGACATGAACACACACACATGTATGTATCATGTTGTTTCATGTGTGCAAACCGGGGTACATGTGGTCCTGTCCACACATCAATTGGCTACTACAAATACCTGTTACAAATTAAACACCGTACCCAGGGTACAAAACACACATTACGCTAAATGCCACTACAGTCCCTACATAGACCTGTATGATAATGGAGGAGGATAATGTGAACTTCGGTTTACTTTTGCAAAGGCTCACAGGCAAAGCACATTCTTGTAGGTATGATGTATAATTTTAAACAAACTGAACCATGATTGGGGTTGAGATACTTTAGAAGCACATGCCCTTTATACGTATATATGCATCAGTAGTGTGGACCGCAACATATATGATGTTTACTCTGGTAATGTACATTCTGATGAATATGCCATTAAGGGGATGCTCATAGCACCTATGAAGGCTACATGGCCCATTAGGACACATACGTAGTATGAGCTAACACCAACAACATTACCACATGGTAGAGGAGTGAGTGCCAATCGCAGCCCATACAGAAAGAAGAGATGAAGATGAGCCAGAGTCATCAATACATATCGTCAGCCCTGCAGTGCCAAAAGACGAGACGCTACCATGTTGTGTTTCCATGTGCAACAGGCCGGATGTCCCACATCCATCTTTTAAAGGGCGCTCAACCAATCAGATTGCAGCAGAGTCGTCCAATCGGCGACGTCGGGCATGGTAATGGCAAGGCAAGATACAATTGGACGACGCAAGCGGGTTGTGATTGGTGGCTTCACACATAAAAATTGGGAACCGCTAAACGATGTTGTGTTTGCTGCCCAGAGCCATTGAGTAAGTAGTCATGTGCACAACTGTTTGAGGATATTCTGGCATCTTAACTGTGTGTTGAAAATATTCCTGCATGGATACTTAGCGCTAATGAGCACCAGGAGCTCCTGGGCCATTCGCCCACTGTTGCCACTTTGTTTTAGGCTATAGGCTACATATTCGGTACTGTGTGGGTGGTTGCCACATGCTGTTTTGTGCGTATTCAATGATCATCCATTTTGTGTGAGTAACCCGTTCATGACAAGAAGATTGTTGGTCAGGTAAAATATGGAATATATCCAAATGGCAGGAAATATCGGAGCATCGGTTGGACACACACATTGCCTGCTAAGTGATTCCAGGACATGCAGCCTTGTGGATTGTACATCTGTCAGTTAGATGAAGACACAATAATGCATCTGCAAGAATTACCCTCTTGTGATGTGTAATGTAGTTGACCCAATTCAGTGTTTTTGTGGCGTGCAAAATACTTAATTTACAAACATACTGATTTTTGGCAGCCATGGGACACATGTTCGTCTTGTACTGCCTTTCTGGATGCCCATAATGTCAGGGCTGTACATGATGAGTATTATGGGTTCACATATGTGTAGTATGTGTTATGTGAAATGTCATACTGTAGTGTTTTCAATAAGCAAGATCGACAAGCATTAGATGGTGTGCAACGTAACAGGGCAACCATGTAAGTGTGTATTGGAGGGGTATGACACAACTATGTACATGTGCTAGTTGATGAATTTTGTTGTTGTTAGGCCTCCAGGTGCTTATACTTGTTATTTTTCCTTTCTCATTCGCAGACCCTGGCTAACAGAGATTGGACATCATGCATCGTTCCGCAATGGCAGTAGTGGCTGTGTCCATAGTTGAGGATGCCTTGTTGACGGATGAGAGGACTGACAGACTGCGGAGGCGTAGATGACGGCATGTGTGGTCTCGGGATTGGCTCCTGAAAAGGCGCCACCTGAGTCACATGGGCCTTGTCCGTCTGCTGGAGGACAGGAATCCGTAGGACTTCAAGAACTATCTCAGGATGTCCGAGGACTCTTTCAAATTCCTCTTGGACTTGGTTACACCACATATTGCCCATGAGAACACTGTAATGCATCGAGCTGTTCCACACGAGCAGCGGTTGGCTGTGACTCTGCGTTTCTTGGTAACAGGGTGCATGATGACTGACCTGCAGTATTCTGCTGCAGTCTCACACCCACTGCTGAGCCGCCTAATCCCTGAGACGTGTGAGGCCATTGTGAGGTGCCAACCTATATGCGGTTTTCAACAAACCCTGTGGAATGGTTAGAAATTGCCACTGGCTTCCTGGAGACGTGGCAATTCCCAAACTGCAGGGGGGCATTGGATGGCAAGCATGTGAGGATCATACAACCCCCCAATAGCGGGTCATATTATTTTAACTACAAAGGTTATTTCAGTGTGGTCCTCATGGCCTTCGTCAATGCCAACTATGAGTTTCCTGCTTGTGGATGTTGGGATGAACGGGCGTGTGTCTGATGGAGGGGTTTTGGCCCAGACCTCCTTTGGTCGAGACCTTCTTAGCGTGCTGCTGAACTTACCCCCAAATGATGACACCACTGAACATCTCAACGTTGCCTTTGTGGGGGATGAGGCCTTCGCACTTCAAGCAAATCTACTACGGCCATATCTCCAGAGGACTCTAACCTCTGAGCAACACCTTTTCAATTACTGGCTATCCCGGGCACGTCGTGTGGTTGAAAATTCGTTCGGATCATGGCCAATAGATTCCACGTGTTTCATAGTGCTTTAAATATGAAACCGGAATCTATCCAAATGGCAGTGGTGGCGTGTTGTGTGCTGCATAACTTTCTGCGTCGTAGGGATACTCAATCATACACGCCAGCAAGTTATGTGGATAGTGTAGACCCCACAACTGGGGAACTCATGCCAGGTGAGTGGCGTGCAAACGACCCTGGCATAGCACCACGCCAACTGTTGGGCCAGGGCCAACATCAGTAGAATACCAGGAGCAGCAGAGACAGCTACTGCTCGTATTTCAATGGCCCTGGGGTGGTGGCCTGGCAGGAACACCAGATGTAAGGGGTGTGTGATGGGTCCACACTATCCAATCTGTGGTTATTTTTATGTTTTGGATTCACATACATTAATTTCTAAGTTATGGCAGTATTATGCAGTATTTAATTTATGTAATATGTGACTTGTGTGCTGACAACACTTGTTTTTATGTTGTGTGTTTGTTGTTGTTTTTATTTGTGTGGCCACACTCCTAACATATTTTTTTCTGATCTGACAAACATGTGTGATTCTTTTATTTGTAGCTGACCACCGTATCACATAGCATTTTAGGGTGTGCTCTGAGGTGTGAGACTACAATGTTATTTGAGGGTCCCTGCACCATTGTGTGCACAGGTACACTACACATGTGTGGCGGTTTCCGACACACTGTATGGTGTTTCCCTGTCCAGATTGCTGCATGTAGATATGGGTATGTGCCCACACACATGGTCACATCTATATTGTCTGATTGAGACATACGTACATATGTGGAAACACATACATACATTTGGCAGCCACATAGTTTGGATAATTCTATGTAATGTACATAGACATGTCCATGCTTCCTGTGTGTAGCTTACCAACTTGTATAGTAGACGGCCAGAATGTCCATACATTTAGCCGAAACACACTGCAGTACACTAGCGTGCCTGTCTGCCAGTTTGGCGCCGCCGCAGTGTGTTGCTGGAGCTGACACTCATCACATATGTCATCATTTTCAAGATGATTTAATGTGCAATAGCATCCATGTCACCACCATGTTGTCTGAGATGGATGACCAATGGTAACGCTCTTTTGCCGTCCAATCTGAATGTTCTGAGCGCGGTTAAAAGTTAACTCAGGTACGCCTATGTCCTAAGCTGGGTGAAAAGTATGCCCATGTTGCTTATGTGGTTGTGCTGTGTGACGGCGCAACTACGATCTGAAAAATCGGCTGCCCGGGATGCTGGATCATCTCAGGTTGGAGGTGTGATTGCTACGTGTAACATCTACTATGCGATCTTGGACAAGTGCCAAAACCGTGCGCGATCCCGTGAAATTGTATGCGATATCGGAACGATATTGCGATGTGTAACTGTATCCTAAGAGCAAAGCTATTTTATTAAAAAAATATACGCCCATTACTTCACATGAAGAAACTAAGGACCTCTTTGTAAGAATCCTGTATGAACTGTGCTAACATAATAGCAGAGATGTTATGAACATTTATCAAATTTACCCTAGATTACGATTTGAAATAGGAATGGGAAAAATATTAATGAAAAAAAGGATGTTCGTGATGTGTATCTTACACCCCTTTCACATCAGTGTTTTTTGCTGATTGCGGCAGATCCGGAAGATTTACTGCATCTGCCGCCTAACAGTCATACTTCTGGCACACAACATGCATTGTCTATGGGGCTTGTGGCCGGTGCGGCAAGTGCGGTATTGCCTCGTTCTGGCACTTGCGGCAGTTGCGGCTGTGCAAAAAAAACACTGCTGGCCGCATTTTTTTTGCGGCCGCAACTGCCCCAAGTACCGGATCTCGGCAATACCGCACTTGCCGCACTTACCGCAAGTACCACAGACAATGCATGGGGTCTGCCGCTAGTGTGCCACAAGTGTGACTGTTAGGTGGCGGATGCGGCAGATGCGGTAAATCTGCCGGATCTGCCACAATCAGCGAAAAATGCTGACGTGAAAGGGGCCTTAGTTATAGAAAAGAAGAATAAAAAAAAGTAAGAATAAAAAGTGAAAATGCACACTGGAAAAAGAGCTAGAAGCTGCATAAGATATACAAGAGACTAACCTTTATTAAAATACTAGCTGTACTACCGGGCTACGCCCGGGTTAATGAATAACTGCTGTTAGCTATAACAAAATAGAATTTGAATATGTCATATTAATGACCTGTAGGAAAATAGAAGCTGAGCTGTGATTGGTTGCTATAGTCAGCCTGATAAATCTCCAGCCAAACGTAAACCCTCCCCCCAGCCGGGCAGTATATGTTACCTCACACATACACATAATAGACAACTCATGTGACTGACATCTGCCTTAATTCCCTATATGGCACATGTGTTGCACATTGGATGTTTTTAATCAGATGTTTATTTTTGGAAATTAAACATACCAGACGTATGAGGCGAGTTGTGTGAGTCGATTTGTGCACACCTGTGTCTGTCTGTGTGGTGTGTGTGTCCCTGGGGTGTGTGTGTGTCCCAGTGGTGTGCATGTGTCCCTGTGGGGGGGTCCCTGTGGTGTGTGTCCTTTTGGGGGGAGGGGTGTCCCTGTAGTGTGTGTGCTTGTGGGGGAAGAGGTGTCTCTGTGGTGTGTGTCCATCCCTATGGGGTCTGTGTGTTTCTGTGGGGTGTGTGTCTCTGTGTCACTGTGGGATGTGTATGTGTGTATGTCCCTGTGGTGTGTGTGTCCCTGTGGGGTGAGTGCATGTGTCCTTATAGGGTGTGTATGTGTGTGTGTCCCTATGGGGGGGGTGTCTGTGTGGTGTGTGTCTCTGTGTTGTGTGTGTCTCTTTGTGGTGTGTGTGTTTGTGCTTGGGTACGTGGTGAGTATCCAATGTTGGGGCTCCACCTTAGCTGTTACTCTTTGTGTGCATGTGGAGTGTATTCATGTTCCTGTGCATGGTGAATATTCCATGTCAGGGCCCCACGTTAGTGACTATATGCTGGTATATGCTGTTATTCTTTGGTGCTGTCATTAAGCCCCTCTCATTCACAACTGTCAACTGGTAACTGTCACTTTCTCTCCATTTTGTAGATAGGGCCAAAATTGTTTGGTGAATTGGAACGTGCGGGGTTAAAATTTCACCTCACAACATAGCCTATGACGCTCCAAGGGTCCAGACGTGTGACTGTGCAAAATTTTGTGGCTGTAGCTGGCAGCTGTCGATTTTCCCTCCACCCATTTCCTTTTACTTTTTCCGCATTATGTAGATAGGGCCAAAATTGTTCGGTAAACTGGAACGCGTAGGGTTAAAATTTCGCCTCACAACATAGCCTATGACGCTCTCGGGGTCCAGACATGTGACTGTGCAAAATTTTGTGGCTGTAGTTGCGACGGTGTAGATGCCAATCCCGGATATACACACATACATACATACATACACACATTCAGCTTTATATATTAGATATCTTAATAGGCTGCAGAAATAAATGGGCTTAATATATTTTAGATGCTATGTTCTCTTTCTATAAAATTGACTATTGTCATAAACTAATTCAATATGAATAGTATTTGCATAGATATTTAAATTATTAAGATTTAAACACTGATTATTATATGAATCTCATTTATTTTAAAATTTTTAGGATGGTATTTATATTGCAACAAAAATTGTATTCCTACATTTATTGTGATCATATTTGGCCAAATGGAGGACTGACTCCCTATTTTAATTAAACTAATTATTTTAATGAATAGAAAGAAAGAAAGCAGATATAATAGTGGTAAAAATGCCATAGTAGGTATAAGACCAAGATGAAGGCATAACCAGAAACGCGTAGTCCCTACGAGGATTGACTTTAGTCATTACTATATGTGCATTGACTACTTACATCTGGATTTCCTTACAATTTTATGGATTTATTGTGAAATAAAATGGAGTTTTTAATTAAGCTGATAAGAGGAGTTGTTACCAATGGATCGTTCCTATAGGTCTGGAAACACACAGTCCGAGTGACATGCGAGTTATGGCCCCATTACACAGCATGATATCCTTAATGATATCCTCAAACGTCATGGGTTTGGAGTCGTTCAAACAACATCGTTAGGACGTTGTTGTGTGTAACATCGAGATTTGATTACAATAAATCGTTGGATCGTTGATCGCAGATTTGAGAACATGTTCTCAAATCACACGATCAACGATCAGCCAACCTGCTATATCACTGTGTGTGACACCGCGATAATGATGTTGATTACGACTTTGCCCATTCACAGCAATGAGCAGGTATAGTTCACTGGGTTGTGCGCACGATACCTGCTCACTACATCGTTGGTGAGTCGTCCACGATATCTACATGTGTGACATCTCACCAACGATGTCAAAATGATGTCGGAAACGACCGCGCTCCCGCAAAATCGTTGTCGACATCATTTCAATGTCGTGCCATGTAGCGGTACCTTTACTCGCACGAGACTCCCAGCACAACCCGTGCCTCTTTGGACGGGATTCTATCAGTGGCATGTTTTTCTATGTAGCTTCACTGCTCCCGTCCAGAGAGGGGGAGGCCATTCTGTGTGAATGATCCGAGACTCGTGTGAGTAACTCGCCTGTCACTCGGACAGTGTGTTTCCAGCGTTACTCTTGCTGTTTGATTGAAGGTGTGCCTCCACCAGGTCATAACAGAGCCAAAGCAACTGACAAAGGATTCCAGGAGACTATTACTAGATGAGCTGGCTTTCATTTTTCTATATTATTTTAAACTTTTGCACAGTTCTGTAAATAAGGCTTGCACCGTTTTGTACAAGCAATTAAGTGATCACTAAGAAGAAAAAAAAAGATTAATAATGATGAAAAAATAAGGCCAGGGTCACACATGGTTTCCGTTTTTGCCTTAGATCCGTTTTTGGGATCATTTTAAACATTTTTTTTCTAAGTCCAAAAACGCATATGCGTTAACATATGTGTGTTTGCGTTTTTCAAAAATGCATATGTTTTTGTTCAGCATCCCCAAAATAATGGCTGCATTTTTTTAAAATGGGGCCCTATGGGAAACGCATGCATTAACGCATGGAACATATAGGCACCATGTGTTAACGCATATGTATTTTTGATGAAAAAATGACAAAGGCTAGCGTCATATATGCGGTTCTATTTTGGAAACCTGATCCGGTTTTGAGCTTTCAAAAAGCTCAAAACCAGAGCAGGAACCGCTCCCCATAGGAGCCCATTATGGTAACCAGATTGCACTATATGCACTAAAAATCGTGCAGGCTGCAGTTTTCGGAGCGGTTCTGTAACCCGCGATGCAGTAACCGGATTGCTCCGGATGTGTAATCCTGAGCAATGCGGTTACCGTATACTTTGCTCATTCCTGCCCTAAGGGAAACGCATGCATTAACGCATGGAACATATAGGCACCATGCGTTAATGCATATGCATTTTTGATGAAAAAATGACAAAGGCTAGGGTCACATATGAGGTTCTATTTTGGAAACCTGATCCGGTTTTGAGCCTTCAAAAAGCTCAAAACCGTCGCAGGAACCGCTCCCCATAGGAGCCCATTATGGTAACCGGATTGCACTACATACAGGCTCCGGATCTGCAGCCTGTGCTAAAAATCAAGCAGGCTGCAGTCTACGGAGCGGTTCTGTGACCCGCAATGCGGTAACCGGATTGCTCGGGATATGTAACCCTGAGCAATGTGGTTACCGTATACTTTGCTCATCCCTGCTGCCGCAGGGATAAGCAAAGTGTTAAATGTGTATTAACACATTAAATATGAATATTAGCTGTGGGCAACATGTCTCTAGGGGGTGCCCAACCCCCCAGAGACATGCTGTCTACTCCACTCAGCATGTTAGGGGTTAATAAGGCATTTACAGTAAGCCGGCTATTGTCGGCTTTGTAGAAATGTATGAATGAAGCTAGAGCAGATACTGTACGTAATGTACGTATAGTAGCTGCCGCTGTCCAGGGTGCTGTAACCATTAATATTAGGTCTATGGGCAGCGCACCACCATAGACCTAATATTAATGGTTACAGGACCCTGGACAGCGGCAGCTACTATACGTACATTACGTACAGTATCTGCTCTAGTGTCAGGGGAGCCGCGGCTTCATTCATAAATTAGTACAAAGCCGACAATAGCTGGCTTACTGTAAAACTCACCGAATAGGTTACATAATTATCAGAGAAGAGAAAAAAAAAACAAATTTGGCCACTTACAAATATCCATTGCATTTTGCAGAATGCTGTTTGCCACTCTTAGGGGATAACCCATGTCTCCCAACACCGATTGTTGTAGGAGCATCGGTGTTGGGAGACATGGGTTATCCCCTAAGAGTGGCAAACAGCATTCTTCCAAATGCAATGGATATTTGTAAGTGGCCAAATCTGTTTTTTTTTTCTCTTCTCTAAATCCCTTATTAACCCCTAACATGCTGAGTGGAGTAGCTAGCATGTCTCTAGGGGGGGGGCACCCCGGGGGGCACCCCCTAGAGACACGTTGCCCACAACTAATATTCATATTTAATGTGTTAATATACATTTAACACTTTGCTTATCCCTGCGGCAGCAGGGATGTGCAAATTATACGGTAACCGCATTGCTCAGGATTACACATCCGGAGCAATCCGGATCTGGAGGCGGCAACCGCAATTGCCTTGGCAAATGTGACCCCAACCAAAGTCCAACAAATGGCCAGGACCTCAAGAGACACTATTGGCACCCTACATTTAACAAATCCATTTTTTTAAAGCCTCAAAAAAGCGGATTGGTATGTGTGACCCCAGCCTTAAAATGTCACAGCTTTTTGAAAAAAGGGAGGAAAAAATGAAATCGAAAACAAGAAACTCTTAAATGGGTCAATAGCAAGAATCGGTTAAAATTGTAAACAAGATAATAATAGTCGGACTGTCCATCTGCTGTTTGTAATGGACTGTTTGATAGTTATATTGACAGTGGGTAAACCAAGAAGAAAGTTCTAGTCTTTTGCATACCATACATGTCCCCTGGTATATAAATGGTGACATTATACTGAGAGAACACTGATTTAGAAGCAAACCTGAAATTCAAATAGTGATGCATTGCAAACAGACCCCTCATCCATCACTATTAAGTAGAACTGTGACCTACATGCAGCACAGGGCTATTAAAGGTTATAAACCTCTGGCCTGGTAAACAGCATTTTCATTAATATGTAATATTGCATTAAATTATGAAAAGGGGGCTTTATTCTCATATAAGCTATACAAGAATTGAGTTCTAGTCGTCTGCAAATATCCTTCTATTCACTCAATTGCCTGGCTTAAGTAATCGTCTTTCTTACTGCAATCATTTCCACGCAGCCACTTCTGTATTCAGACAACATAGTGAATGCAGCTGCTGATTTGTGAGCTACTGAACCTTAGAATGATCTAAATCAATAAAAAATCCAATATGATTATTTGCATAAGTATAGCTGTGACAGATGATGAATTTGGTCCCAAACTCATCATGCACAGCGATGGAAAAATATTCCCAAATCTCAGTGTTTCGCTCTCTGCCTTGAATAATATC
Organism: Allobates femoralis; assembly: GCA_033576535.1. NCBI lineage: Eukaryota > Metazoa > Chordata > Amphibia > Anura > Aromobatidae > Allobates > Allobates femoralis. Next base: position 160,247,116 of record JARQOC010000002.1, on the reverse strand, counting down.
CAGAGACTGTCATGCATGCGACACTTGTACTAAACTGAAGTGTGTACTACTTACCTGAAAGCAGAATGTATTATTCACACGCCATGGGATTAAATTGTAATGACCGTACTATTGATTTTTGGGATAGTTTAATTTATCAGAATATATCTACAAAATAAATTGTAAATGAAGTAATTATTAGGAGTTTGGTCTTTTGGCTGCTTTGTAGCCAATGCTGTTATAAATTGATGTTTACTCTGGCAGCTACAAGTAATTTTCTAAGTGATAATACAATATTAGTCTTAGAATTGTGCTGTGTAATTTATATGTTTTCACGTTTTCTGCAACTTTGCATAATGAAGAAGAAAAAAATAAAAGGAATAAAATAAAAGTTTCAAGACATAAGATGTTCTTCCACAGATGTGGGTGTGTATATGTATATATGTTTGTGTATGTGTATATATGTGTCTGTGTATGTACAGCTGAAACAGAAATGTACAAACACTATGTAAAAAGACATATGAATGTCATGCTATCTGACATGAAATCAGAAGAAGCTTTTCTCATTTTAAGTCAACTAGGATTACCATAATTATGTATATTTGTGAAATGCCAGAATAAGGAGAGAAAAAAATGTTCTTTCTGCATTTTTACTACTTTCTGCAAAGTCACAAGTTTACATACGTTAAAGGTATGGTTATAAGGTACAACATTGCCTGAGATGTCGGATGCATTTCCGCGGGAGCGTGGTTGCTTCCGACATAGCAGGCTGGCTGTCACACGGCAAGATGTTGCCGGTGATGCCGCGGCGATGCAGGCAGAGCCATCGCTTACTGGGCTGGGAACAACCCAGCTAGTGATCTGCACCAATGCTGCGGTATAGGCTGGATCACCGGTAACATCCCTATTACGGTGTTACAAAGAACGATCCAGCCTTATCGCTGGAGCAACATCGCCAGGTTGAATTGCGTGCACTCCAACATGGCGATGTTGCACCAGCAACTTATTGCAGTTGCTGTTTCACAGCACGATGCACTGTGATGTTGTTTGCAACTTCACTGACTCAGCAAATCGCCAGTGAAGTTGCAAGCAGTGTTGTACCGTGTAACTGTAACTTAAGATTACTATGCCAACAATTTCAAAGAAATAGCTCTTCTTCTTAGGGTATGTGCACATTGGAAGTTTTGTGGGCTGTTTTTTAGCGTTTTCCGTTGGCGGTTTCCGCTGAGTTTTATGTTAATTTATGTTAATCCTAGCCACCGGTTGGATTAACATGCTAGTCAATGGATTTTAGAAAACGCTGTGTACATTAGAACGTTTTTTTTTTTCTCCTTTCCACTTTCTTCACCGGTTTTCCACCGGTTTTCAAAGATAGAGCAAGTGACTTCTTTTGAGCGTTTTTCCAGCGGTTCTAGCTTACAAGTGCACAAAAAACAGTCTTAAAAACGCCAAGAAAAACCGCCAGAAAACCGCCGACAAAACGCTGTATAAACGCTATAAAACAGCTCAAAAAACGCTAAAAAAAGGATGGACACTGCTGAGATCAGGAATCTCAGTTTCTGAAATTCTACACCGGTGTTCTGACGGTCTGCAATGATGCAGAACCGTCCAATGTGCACATAGCCTTAGGGTACCTTTACACGCCACTACCAGATGAGAACTTTTTGGTGGCGATATTTCATCCTGGAAATATCGCTGCCAAATTGCCTCGTTATTGCGGCGTGTAAATCGGGGAATTTGGAGGCGATAAGACAAATGTCGCCTGGTTTTGATGTCACAGCAGTGCTGTAAAATTGAAACCAGGCGACATTTGTCTTATCGCCTCCAAATTCCTGATTTATACGCCGCAATAAGGAGGCAATTTGGCAGCGATATTTCCAGGACGAAATATCGCTGCCAAAAAAGTCTCCTCTGGTTGTGACGTGTAAAGGTACCCTTAGGCTAAAGGCACACTGGGAGAGGGACTCGCGCGAGTGCAATGCGAAGGAAACTTGCATTGCACTCGGACCAGTGTTGCCCTATGAGGCAGGACATACTGGTGCGAGTCCCCTGCACCCAACTCGCAATGCGAGTCAGAAGCGAGTGCAGTCACAGCATGCTGCGACTGCACGCGATTCTAACACGCGTGAGCGCAATGCAAGTGTATGGGGGCGAGAAAATCTCGCCTCCATACAGCACATGGTGCGATATTCACACGAGTGTGCTGCGCAAGTCGCTTTAAACTCACCGGCTGTCAAAGCCGACAAATTTAAAATGACCGCTTTGCCGGTACAGTTAGTAATCATCTTACACCGCTGTGTTAGCGGTGCAAGATGATTAATAAGCACCCAACTGCTAGGCACTAATGTGTATTTTTTTAGGTTAAATTGCATATGCAGCATCTGTGCGGCATATGAGCACAGATGCTGCATATGCGGTATGTAACCCCGGTAATAAAGGGTTAATATGTGGCAAATATGTTGGTGCCATGTCTCTAAAGAGTGCCCCCCTCCCAAGAGCCATGGTGCCTAAACTCATTGGTAGTTCATGGGTTAAATGGCCAAATTTCGGAATTTCCGGCATTTGTCGGCTTTCTGTAATGTTCAGTGAAAGACGAAGGCTCCTGGCTGTCACAGCGCGGTACCTACGCAATTAGCGTAAGTACATTGCTGGGCAGCATCCTCAATGAGGAGCTGTCCCAGGTACTTATACAAATTGCGTAGTGAAGCCACCGCTCTCCATGGAGCTCTCCATGGAGATGATGATTTCAGCATCACCTCCATGGCCAGAGTTTCAATGTGCTCTGGCCATGGAGGTGATGCTGAAATCTTCAGCTCCATGGAGAGCGGCAGCTTCACTACGCAATTTGCATAAGTACCTGGGACAGCTCCTCATTGAGGATGCTGCCCAGCAATGTACTTACGCCAATTGCGTAGGTACCACGCATTGACAGCCAGGACCTGTACATTGCAGAAAGCTGAGAAATGCTGGCAATTCGGAAATTTGGCCATTTAACCCCTGAACTACCAATGATTTTAGGCACCATGTCTCTAGGGAGGGTGATCACTCCCTAGAGACATAGTGCCAACATATTTGCCACATATTAACCCTTTATTACCGGGGTTCATTACCGCATATGCAGCATCTGTGCTCATATGCCGCACAGATGCTGCATATGCAATTAAACCCCAAAAAATGTACAAAAGTGCCCAGCAGCTGGGTGCTTATTAATCATCTTGCACTGCTGACACAGTACTTACTGTACTGGCAAAGGGGGACATTTAAACTCTGTGGCTTTGACAGCCGCAGAGCTTAAATTTCCAGACAAGTGCTGCCCGCCGTCCTTCAGGATCGTGGACAGTATCACAATCACGCAGCACACACGCACTCACACCTCTCAATCGCAGCACACTCACATACATACAGCCAGCCACACTCACCCACATGCACCACACTCGCACCACACACACCCACAAACACGCACAGCACCTGCATCACTGTCGTGCATCAAACACACACCGTGTTTGATGCACGACAGTGTGCCTTCTGCCTTATGGAGATTAATTCGGCATGCCAGCAGTGAGGAGACTTTTAGCAGCAATGCTCCTCTGGGAAATATGCAACTTGTCTCTTCAGTTAAGAAAAGTCTCCTTACTTCTGGCATGCACGATTAATCTCCATAGGGAGAGTAGCTATTCTCTAAACCACATCATAGGTCCTCAGGCAGCCATATCAGATTCAATACTTTGCAATGATGTGGGGCTATCACCCTGAAATGCAGTGTCTGCAGATTGGGGTTCTGATCTAGCATAAATCCTAAATCATATTGAAAGGCTTTTTAAAGTGTCAATTTTGTCTTCTAGGATTGCTACTTTCAATAGTTGACACTACAATTTGTCTATTTCCTCACTGAAGAGACAATTTGCAAATTTTTAAACTATTTGGGACAATCCATGTGATGATGTCATGTGCTTGGAAGCTTCTGATAGGTTTATTGGCAACATCTGAGTTAATTAGAGTTACACCTGTGAATGTATTTTAATGCACACCTGAAGCACACTGCTTCTTTGTGTAACATCATAGGAAAGTCTAAATAATTCAGGCAAGATATCAAGAAGAGAATTGTGGACTTGCACTATTCTGGTTCATTCATGTGTGTAATTTCCAGATACCTGAATGTGCCTCGTTCATCTGTACAAATAATTATAGGCAAGTACAAACAAGATGGGAATGTCCAGCCATCATACCGCTCAGGAAGGAGATTAGTGCTGTGTCCCAGAGATGAATATGCTTTGGTCCAAAATGTGCATATCAACTCAAGAACGAAAACAAAAGACCTTGTGATGATAATGGTGGAAGTTGGTAAGATTGTGTCATTCTCCACAGTGAAATGAGAACTGTATCAACATGTGCTGAAAGGCCACTCTGCCATGTAGAAGTCATTACTCCAAAAGCAACATAAAAAAAATAATTTTTTGCAAATGCACACAGGAACAAAGACGTACATTTTAGGAGACATGTCCTGTGATCTGATGAAACTGAAATTGAACTCTTTGGCCATAATGACCATTGTTACATTTTGATGAAAACAGGAGAAGCTTGGAAACCTAAGAACACCATCCAAACTGTGATACACTGAGGTGACAGCATCATGTTGTCAGGTTGTTTGGCTGCAAGAGGAACTGATGCACTTCACAAAATAGAAGGCATCATGAGGAAAGAAGATTATGTGGCAATACTGAAGCAACATCTCAAGACATCAGCCAGGAAGTTAAAGCTTGAGCAGAAATGAGTCATAAATGGAAAATGACCTGAACCATACTACTAAACTGGTTACAAAGTGACTTAAAAAGGACCTGTCAACACCATTCTGGATTGCAATCTAAATGCAGCACTGAATGCAGCATGTATGCTGCATTCAGGTAAGGGGTCCCCCGTGTGTCTGGCTGCTCTGTACCCCGAGATATAGCGTTAGGAAAACTCACTGCTTTGGAGTCAGGAGGTCATTCCCTGGGGCTTGAATCAGCTCTATTCACAGGGGCCATTCCTGCCCCCTGCCTCTCTGTGTTGCCTGCTTGCTTCTTCTTGCCACCTCCCTCAGGTCTGTGAAGCCATTCTCGCCTGCGCCTCCTTGTGCTCATTGATGAAGGTGCAGAGTGAGGTAATGTGTCTTTTTGGACCGCGCGCCTGTCCCGCCTCCTGCACCTGACGTCAGCGCCTTTGCCCATCCTGCTCCGTGTTATGCTGTATACATAGAGCAGGGTGGGAATCTGACACTTGCACTGTAGCTCTCCGCAAGCAGGGTGCCCTGTGAAAAAAAAACCATGTGAAAATTTGGGGCTAAAGAATATTTTTGTTGGAATAAGTAAAATTTTATTTTTTTTCTTTCTACATTGCATTAATTCCTGTGACCCATCTAAAGGGTAAATAGACTTTGTGAATGTGGTTTTGAGCACTGTCATGTAATTTATAATGCTAGTGTTTTCTAAAGGAGCAGAGTGGCCTTTGGGTCCCCTTAGGCACTAGGTCCTGGATGTGACTGCTATATTGTATGATCATTAGCTGTTAGGATGCCGCATTGTTAGGATGCCACATGGGAGGCAATGTATTACAAACAAGCACAAGGAGATTATGCAGCATATTTCCCTAGATTTCATCTTTTGCAATGCACTTTGTGTACCAAGGTTATGTTTAACTTCAACTTATTATTATGTATTCCCGGATTTTATGAAACCATACAGAAACTTCAGGCATACATATAATTTATGCAAAAAACTGTTATTTTATTGCTGATCTCATTATACAGAATTTGGAGTATCGATAGCCTAAATCCATAACATAGTACAGGTAAAATGTGATTTAAGGTCATAAATATCTTGATTGGAATTGTATAGAGTATTGAGCTGCACTGTAGAAAGTTCAAATACAATAGCTATTTATTCTTTAGTTATAGGTGCTAAGGGCTAACACAAGGACTAAAAGCAACAAAAACATCTTATTCCACTAAGGAGCTTGAATACAAATTGTTATTCATCTGACTTCGTGTCTGTTCTTAAGTATAAAATAACATTTTTTTATGCATGTTATCTGCCAAGTGATGGAATAAATATAGGTAAGGTTCACAGGAGTATACTATGTTAATGCAGTGTGAACTGAGTCAGTGTGCAGTCCGTATGCAATCTGCATTTTTAACCCCTTCACCTCCAAGTCTGTTTTCACCTTAATGACCCGGCCAATTTTTTAAAATTCTATCCTGTGTCAATTTATAAAAATTACAACTCTGCAACATTTTAACGGATCCCAGTGATTCCAAAAAATGTTTTTTCATGACATGTTATTCTTCATGATAGCCGAAAATTTAGGACAATATTTTTTTCATTTCCTTGTTAAAAAAATGACAGATTTGGCAAAAAATTGTTAAAATTTTCAAGCCTTGGATTTTTAATATTCTTAAACCAGAGAGCTGCATCGTATAATATAATTAATAAATAACATTTCCCACATGTCTACTTTACATCAGCGCAATCTTTAAAAGAAACAAAAATTGTTAAGGGTGGCACGGCACAATCAGGTCTGGGGCTGTCCGGGGTGAACCTGATAGCCCCAGACCGAATTTGCAAACAGAACCAATATGCCCTATGGTCCTGTCTGTAGCCGGATGCTGCAGAGCGCAGCTGAGGTAGCTGTCCCCTGCTGAAATGGTGCTGAACCACTTTACAGGGGACAGCTCCCTGGTGCTGAAGTTCAGCATAGCTCACGCTGAACTTCAGTCACCGGTGACCGGTTCCCAGATCCTCCCGGATCTGGGCAATCTAGCGCCATAGACTCCCATGTTAAAGAGCGCCGGATTGGCCAGGATCCGGGAGGATCCGGGAGGATCCAATTTGGGAAGATTTTTCGCCCCGGACACAAAAATGTTACTAGCAACGTTATGGTGTCCGGGACAAAAACCCAAATTGTCCCGGAACCTCCCGGACAGATGGAAAACAGATGACACATAGCTGCCGTACGGCTTCATCTGGCCCCATAGGAATACTATGGGGCCAAAACCGGATCCGGGGCTGTCCAGTTCACACCAGACAGTCCCGGATCCTTAAAAACATGGTGTGAAGGGCGCCTAAGGTAGAAGGGTTCAGAGTTCATAAGCAATTTCTCAGTTTTCCAACAAAATGTACAAAACCATTTTTTTAGGGACCACATCACATTTGAAGTGATTTTGAGGGGCCCATATAACAGAAAATATACAAAATTGAAAACATTCTATAAACTACACCCCTCAAGCTACTCAAAACCACATCCAGGAAATTTATTAACCCTTCAGGTGTTTCACAAGAATTAAAGCAATGTGGAAGGAAAAAATAAAAATGTTACTTTTTCCAACACAAATGTTAATTTACCCTCACATATTGCATTATTCACAAGGGTAACAGCAGAAATTGCACGAACAATTTGTTGTCAATATGGGGTGAAAAACCACTGCTTGGGTTCACGGCGGGGCTTGGAAGAGAAGAAGCGCTATTTGACTTTTCAAACATTTGGAGATCATCTGATGTGTCGAAACAAGTAAAACCTCCCCCAAATTATCTAGATGTTTGGTAAGAACGTTGAACCCCCAGGTGCTTCACAGAATTTTATAATGTTGAGGCATGAAAATGAAAAAGTAAAGTTTTTCCACAAAAATGTTCTTTTAGCAAGAAGTTTTCATTTTTCAGAAGGGCAACAGGAGAAACAGGACCTTAGAATCTGTTGTGAAATTTCTCATTAGTGCATAGATACCGAATATGTGGCTTAAAACCACTTTTTGCATACATGGCAGTGCTCAGAAAGTAAGAAGTGACATTTGACATTTTGAACAGAAAATTGGCTGGAATCATTAAAGGACACCATGTTGCGTTTGCTGAGCCCCTGATGTGCCTAAACTGTGGAACTACCCTCACAAGTGACCTCTTTTTAGAAACTAGACCCTCAAGAAATTTATCTAAATGACAGGTGAGCACTTTGAACCCCCAGGTGCTTCACAGAATTTTATAATATTGAGCCGTAAAAATAAAACAAAATCATTTTTAAACACAAAAATCTTGCTTTAACCCCAAATTATTCCTTTTCACAAGAATACCAAGTAAAAATTGCACCATAAAATTTGTTGTGCAATTTCTGCTAAGTTCCAAATACACTATGTGTCGTCAAAAACTATGGTTGAGGCACAGTGCAAAGTGAAAAAGGGAAGGAGCGCCACATTGGATTTCAGATTTAGTTGGAATGGATTGCAGGTGCCATGTCGCATTGGTAAAGCACCTTAGGTACCTAAACAGTGGAGCTCCCCCACAATTGACCCCTTTTGAAAACTAGACCTCTCAAGGAATTTAATTGGATATTTGGTGAGCATCTCCAACCCCAGGTGCTTCACAAAATTTTATAACGTTGAATCATGCAAATAAATAAAGACATTTTTAAAGGGATCCTGTCACCTCCAAAATGCCTCATAAGCTAGCAAAACATGTCCCTGCAGCATCCTATCACTAATCGCACACTTCTTTTGTCTCCTAAAAGCATCCTGTGAAAGTGCATAAAAACGTTTTAATGCTCACTCATTAGTGATTATAATTAGCAGAGGCTATATTCTTTAATCACCAGGGCATGTTGTTTTGCAGCCTCGAGGATACACCCTCTCTCTGTCTGTGCTGCTGTGATGTGCAGCTGAAGGTAGGACTAATGATTTGCATTCTGTGAGTGATAGAGAGGGGGGAGGGTAAAGCTTGCACAAGCAAAGCACACAGACAGAGAGAGGGTGGATCCTGGAGCCTGCAAAACAGCCCACCCTGGTGACTAAAGAATATAGCACCTGCTAATTATAATCACTAATGAGTAAGTATTAAAACATTTTTATGCACTTTCACAGGATGCTTTTAGGAGACAAAAGGAGTGTGAGATTAGTGATAGGATGCTGCAGGGACATGTTTTACTAGCTTAGGAGGCGTTCTGGAGGTGACAGGATCCCTTTAACCACAAAAATGTTGTGTTAACTACAAATTTTTCAAATTTACTAGAGTAACAGGAGATAATGGACCATACAATTTTTTAAAATTTCTCTGGAGGACACCAACACCCTATATGTTGTTGAAAACAACTTCTGAGGCATAGTATTAAGGTAAGAAGGGAAGGAGCACCATATTTGAATTCAGATTCAATTGGAATGGTTTGTGGGTGCCATGATTGTTTCAGATGGCAGAGTCCCTGAGGTGTCATAACAGCAGACGTGACCCCATTTTACACGTTTCACTCCTCATTAAACTTATCCAGGGGTGCAGTGAGCATATTGGCATACAGGTGTTGCACAAAATGTTATATTATTGGGCACTGAGCAAACTAAATACATACTGTATTTACCACTGAAATGTTGATTTAACCCCAGATATCCAATTTTCAAGAGGAATAGGTAAAAAGGCCAAATGCTGTGTTACACAATTTCTCCTGATTGTGGTAATATCCCACATGTGACTCTCTAGTACGGTTTGGCCACACAGCAGGGCAGGGAAGGAGCACCATTTGATTTTTGGAGCTCAAATATTCCTAGAATAGTTTGTGGACTCGGCTTGCAGAGCCAGTAAGTGCTAGAACAGAAGAAATCCCCTCAAATGACAACATTTTGGAAATTACTTCCCTCTAGGAATTAATCTACGGGTATAGTGATGAGCTAGTCTCTGGGTAAAACCCAATATATCAAAAGCAGTGAATGTTGCAGAATAAAACATTTCAAATAAGTACATTGTAGTGCCGGTACATTGTGCCCAGCTTTTGCTTCTGAAAATCTGCATCCATAAAATCAGCAGGCTCTCCTCACAACAGAAATGTCAAACATAGGGATGATAACTGTGGTATAGACACATTGTGGGGCTTAGAGAAGGGGGCGTTTAGATTTTGGGTCACAGATTTTGCTGAATTTCTTTTTTGAAAGGGGTAGCCATAGCACTTTTCCAGAGCCTTTGTGCTACTAGTCAAGTTGAAGCCCCTTATATAGCCATTAAAAGATAATGGACCTTAGTGGGGACTTGTGTTTTTTTGGGTTGAGTTGAATACTATTCGATGGCGATTTGGGTACAAAATATTTTTGATCAGTCCACGTTTGTCCTGTGTTCTATGCTGAGCACTTACATTGGGGTTTCCATGTACATCTCCAAGATATGTAATTAAGGTGAAACCCTCGACAAATCAATTCAATAATGAGGCAGCGGTATTAATTCGGACTTTGTTTGCCCTCTGTTCAGTGGTGTCATTTTTTCAAAGGTGGAAAAAACTGTGGTTGACATTAATTTTGTGCACACCTTAAAGACAAAGACGCATAAAACGATGGACACTGCCAGACCATAGGACAGATGGGAGTTTAAAGTGACTCCCTCTGCCTCATTACAGTGAGTTTTGTCTGATTAATAAGCTGCACTCTATTACGATCTTTGGGAGGCAGAATGACTAAATCAATAGCAGTTGAAGAATTGGCTTTTTTAAAATGTATTTTGTATGCCGTTCATCTTAAGATATAAGTGCTAGGGTGGCTTTATTCCTTAGGTCAGTTAATCACAAAGATACCATATATATATAGTTTTTTTTTAGGTTTGGCTACTATCACACTTAACATGCTTTAGTGCTGATGATGCAATTATCAGCATCATTACACATAAGAAAAACAGAGGAGAGTTTTTGCCCCCGACCTTATCAGATGTGATATAATGAATTATACTGCAACTTTCTTAGTAAGATATAACTTTGACAGCTTTTTTCCTTAAAAACATACAGATTATCAAGCTTATCCTGTACAGTAACCATAATTTCACTACACATCATTTAATAACATTATTGTATACATAAAGTGATTGGTGCACAAACAGACAAAGAGCCCACATTTTCCCAAGGAAGGTCTTATCTCACCTGTATTTAACTTACATGGGTACAGGATATTCCTAATAGGGGCATTAAAGTGAGCTACCAATTATAAGAAGGTTTATCTTACATGTTTGGCAGTGTTCAGGCACAGGTATATTAAGTGGTAATGCATAATTTCTTAACACTGTGTGCATACAGCCGCCCAAACCCCAAAACGTTTACTCCTGATCTTATAATATCCTAATGGTAGTTCCACCCAAATCAGTTATTTAATGCTTACCCATCAGATGCTTTTCGAATGAGATATGGAGTCTGGGTGACTGAACACTGCCAAACATGTAAGATAAACCTGAAAATAATTGGTAGCTCACTTTAATGCCCCTAATTTACATGGGTACAGGATATTTCTAATAGGGACATTAAAGTGAGCTACTGACTCACCGTGGCCGGGACTCCGGTTTAGACAGGCGTTCGCTTCTTCTTCCTTGTCATGGGTGGACCGCGCCTGCCGGTAGTGGGGCCCGGTGGTGCAGATCAAAAGTGATGAGACGTCTTGTGGGAACAGATGTAAGGGTTAAATTGTTTCGTGACGCCACCTATGAGAGATTCAGTAACTGTACCGACGCTGCGGGCCTCCGGGGGATGGAATGCAGCAAGATGGAACGCTCCCCACAGGCTGAGCGATGATCTCCGGAGCCATGAGCTGCACAAGATGTTGTGAGGCAGCTGCGGTTACCTTGACATGCGGATAAACAGTTCATAAGAAGGTGCGGACACTGTAAGTCTCTGTAACAGGTTCTTTACTGTAACCAGCAAGCAGTACATGGACAATGATTTTGGTGCTTTTTCCTTTAGCCCTCCCACGATGAGGGCGGTGGCTCACCCCTGGGCTTTCACGTGGCGGATCCTCATGGCGGGGACGCCATCTTGGGCGCCATCTTGGCCCAACGGTGAAAAGGCGGGAAAAGTTCTTTTAGGGACGAACAAAGTCCAGATTGTTGAAATAAAGTCTTTCAAGCACAATATACCCGTTAGGGAACGGGCCTGCTCGTATCCTGTTCGTGACGCCGAATTCTGACTCACCGTGGCCGGGACTCCGGTTTAGACAGGCGTTCGCTTCTTCCTCCTTGTCACGGGTGGACCGCGCCTGCCGGTAGTGGGGCCCGGTGGTGCAGATCAAAAGTGATGAGACGTCTTGTGGGAACTGATTTAAGGGTTAAATTGTTTCGTGACGCCACCTATGAGAGATTCGGTAACTGTACCGACGCTGCGGGGCCTCCGGGGGATGGAATGCAGCAAGATGGAACTCTCCCCACAGGCTGAGCGATGATCCCCGGAGCCATGAGCTGCACAAGATGTTGTGAGGCAGCTGCGGTTACCTTGACATGCGGATAAACAGTTCATAAGAAGGCACGGACACTGTAAGTCTCTGTAATGGGTTCTTTACTGTAACCAGCAAGCAGTACATGGTATACAGCGACGGGTAGTGGACCGGGTGGACTCAGCAGTAATAGGTGTCCTCAGAGATCCGCGGTGTTCCTCCATTCTATCTAGCTTGTGTGCCATTGTCGCCCAGGAATACCAGTTCGGGTACAGGGAGGCTGCTTGAATGCCCTATCCGGGGTATACATTCCGGATGCTTTGGGGAGCCTTGGGTCCCTTGGTGGGTACACTGATGGTTAGACGACTGGAATTTGGCAGGTGATGGGGGGCTCCTGTAGAGCGATCCCTCCACTCCTCTGGTTCGCATAGCAGAGCTGGACTGCTGCTAGCTTTGGTACCAGCAAACCGGCTGTAGGTCGGGCACGGGAGTTTTTGGGAACCCGTTTTGAAGCCCGTAGATCGGTTGGTAATGCACCAGGAGTAATGGTGCTCAACCGTGGTGATGGTAGGGAGATGGCCGGTAGAAGGTGGAAAGGGGGCCGCACGGAACTGTGCAACCCCCTCTCCTAGGTTGTAGAGCTCATTGTTTTGGCTCCTTCTCCTACGTTGCTCGGAGAGTTCTCTCTGCTCCTTCCTTACTAATTGTCCTAAACTTCCACCACACACTACCCTTACACTCCGCCCACCAGGACCTGATTGGCCCTCTATGCTAGGTGATGCATGCAGAGTATGGATCTCTGAGTTAACCATATGGCTGCTGGGTCAGAGAATATTGCTGCTGCATTTATGGCTGCAATACCCTCCTGTGACGCACTCGGTGCGGGGCGCCACACTACCAATTATAATCAGGTTTATCTTACATGTTTAACAGTGTTCAGGCACCCAGACTTCATATCTCACCCAATCTCAATGGGATTCGGATGTTCAGCGAACTGTTCGGCAAACACTGCCCATTCGGTGAGCCAAACCAAATTCCAATTTCCAAAGGTTTGCTTATCTCTCTAAATAATATTCTAAGTGTGGACACATTATTGACTTGTTTAGAGGTTAAGCTATGCTCTTTCCATGAGCATTGTTTTATTATCCTTTGCAGCAGCTGCCTGACACTGGCCACTATATGTGAATTTGTAGTCAACCTATACACCCAGTTCTTTACTGTGATAGTTTTACCAAGTATTCTACAATTCAGTACATGACCATACATTTATCCACATGAAAGTTCAATTGCCATTTCTCAGCTCAAGCCTCCAGCTTATGTTAATCCTAATGTAATGTAAAATTGTCCTCTTCCATTTTGATCACCCGGCAGAGTTCAGAATCATTTACAAATATTGAAATGTGACCATTTGCCCTCTACATGGTCATTAATAAACTTCTTAAGAAGAAGCAGGCCTAATACATTGACTTTGCTGCAAAACACTATGAAATTGTCACTTGCCAGTATTTTCTACAAGGGAAGACACTTTAAACCAATAGTGAGGACCACAAACTTGAAATAAGTAATCAGATGTCACACAGCCTTACTTATATGCATATAGATTCCATATTTTACAGTATATCTGCTTTATGTTCTCAGCTTTGGATACAGATTTATCCGGTTCCATGTTAGACCGCATTTATTTTATACTTAGGTTTCTGGTTCATTGCCTACCCTCCAAGTACAGAAGATTTAACAATTCCTGACTACTTTTCTGCCAAGCACCTGTTGAATGTGAACACACAAGAAGAAAATGCAGACTATTAATTCCCTAGAGACCAGAGGCAGGTGCAGTAATCATTCTCCAGATGGGAACTTTATAGTCGTACTTCTTAAGGAACATTTGTTTCAAATTTAAGGGATCATTTTAGAAGGCCTAAATAGAGTAATAACAAGAACGATAGATTCCATAGAATATTTCTACTATTGTTTCATACATTTGAATAGAGTTTGATAAAATTTCAGCACATGCTGTAGAAACAGCTTCAGTTCTGAAGTTTTCAGAAATTTCTAAAGCACATTGGCTATAAAACGCTAAAGTGTAATGCAAAATTGGACAATATAGTTCTACATTGGCTAGGGTCATATTTGTGGTCGGGTTTGCAGATCCTGATCTGGTTTTGAGCTGTAAAAATACTCAAAACCGGATCAGGATCCGCTGCCCATACGCTCCCATTATAAAACTGGATTGCACTTAATGCAATCCTGTTACCGCATTCTGGTTTCGTTGCCTGTGTGAAAAATCATGCAGGCAATGTTTTTCAGAGCAGTTTGAAAACCTCAGCGGGGCTGCTATAATATAATGGGTGCCTATGGGAGCCCATCCGGCTACCGCAAGGCACATATGAATGTCTGCAGTTGCCAGATACAGGGGCGGACTGGCCCAGGTGGCAGCAGGGCATTTGACCCCCAAGTCGGTGGTATTGTCCCTGTTTAGGGCCGCCCACTGCAGTGACAGCAATTACAGGGAAGCAGGTGACGGGCCGCGGCTGATAGCGAGGTGGAGGGCGGTGAGTGAAGCAGGCCACAGTATCCTAAACCTCCCCCGACCTCCCCCGACTTCACCCGGCATACCACGCTAGCACCCCCCTTCCCGCTCCTCACTTCGGCTCGGGCTGTAGAACGTAGACTGCCACCCATGTTCCTACCAGCCAGCCCGTGGCCAGATGCTTTGTTCATCCCTGCTGCTGAACAAAGGGTTAATGTGTTAAATATATGTGGGCAACATGTCCTCTAGGAGTGTCCACCCTCCCTAGAGACATGTTGTCCAAATACACTGGCATATTAATGGTTAATAGGTTTATTACTGTATCGCTGCTATTTGTCGGCTTTTAAAACTTATGAATGAAAGCCGGCAGCACCTCTGTGTAGTATCAGTACGTAATGTGAGTAAGCATATTGCAGGGCAGCATCCTCAATAAGGGGCTCTCCCTGGTGCTTACGCACATTATGTACTGATACTACACAGAGGAGCCGCCGGCTTTCATTCATAAGTTTTAAAAGCTGACAAATAGCGGCGATACAGTAATAAACCTATTATCCATTAACATGCCAGCATATTTGGACAACATGTCTCTAGGGAGGGTGGACACTCCCTGGGGACATGTTGCCCACATATATTTGACACATTAACCCTTTGTTTATCCCCACAGCAGCAGGGATGAACAAAGCATCCGGCAACCGCAGGCATTCACATGTGCCTTCCAGTAGCCGGATGGGCTCCCATAGGCGCCCATTTCATCAGCCTCGCTGCAGTTTTCAAACCGCTTCGAAAAAGGTTGCCTGCATGATTTTTCATACAGGCAGTGAAACCGGAATGCGTTAACCAGATTTCATTAAGTACAATCCGGTTTTATAATGGGCGCCTATGGGCTGCAGATCCTGATCCGGTTTTGAGCATTTTTACAGCTCAAAACCAGATCAGGATCTGCAATCACAACCACAAATGTGACCGTAGCCTTAAAGAGGACCTGTCACCCCCTGCTACATTGCAATCAAAAGGCAGCACTGAATGCAGCATGTCTGCTGCATTAAGGGAAGGGGTCCCCCACTGCCTTCATGGCTTCTAACAATGAGTTTTCCTACGTCTATATTTCGGGATACACAGCACACAGACACATGGGGGACCCCATCCTTGAATGCAGCAGACATACTACATTCAGTGCTGCATTTAGATTGCCATGCAGCAGGGGGGTGACAGGTCCTCTTTAAAAGCTGCATTACTTCTCTGAAAAATAAAATATGCAAATTGTCTCTTAAGAGAGGAATGAGACTTGAAGTCTAGTGCCACCTATAGGAAGTAGCAATTCTAAAAATCTATACTGATCCTTTAACGTGCATTATCATATGACTTGGGATGAAAACCAGACCAAAATCTCAGTTTCACTGTAGTTGTAAATTAAGATTCTGGTCTGGTTTTCAACAATATTGACTGTTAGGCTGGAAACACACTGTCTGAGTGACATGCAAGTCAGTCACACGACTCTCGGATCATTCACCCGGCATGACCCCTGCCTCTTTGTATGGGATACTGTCAGTGGTATGTTTTTCTAGCTCCACTGCTCTCTTCCAGAGGGGGGAGGCCATCCCGAGTGATCTGAGACTCGTGCGACTAACTCGCATGTCACTCGGACAGTGTGCTTCCAGCCTTAGAGTACTACTTCCAATACGAGGCACTAGAGTTCAAGTCTGAAGAGACAATTTGCATATTTTATCACCCATTCAAATAATGAATAAATAAACAGCTGCAAAAAATGTATAAAAAAGCCACAAAAAAGTCACATATTTTATTGACCATTTTTTCTACTGAAAAACCTTGAGCAAATCGTCAATATTTGCACTGATAACATTTTTACTGCACTTTTTATGGGTATTTTTGCCATAGAAAAAGGCATCTTACAGTACAGACTTTGGAAATCTCATAGACCCTTTTCACATCTAAGCAGCCTGTGCGCTTGGCTGCCCTGCGCTAGCGAAAATGCAAGCAAAGGTGCAGTTACAGGCAGCTGCAGCCAAGCGCATAGGCGCATGGATGTACTGCCCTTGCGCTCGGTTGCGCTCGGTCCCCTATTACCTTGTATTGCTGAGCACAGCCGAGCGCAGGAGTCGACATCCCCGAAGCGCGAGTGTAGCTGTGCTGACGTCAACGTGCATTCGCTTCTCCAGACGCACCCAGAAACGTCACATTTCACGTTTCCGGGTGCGTCTGTAGAAGCACATGTGTGATGACGTCAGCACAGTCACTCTTGGCTGCGCTCGACCATAGGACGTAATGGGGGCACCAAGCGCAGACGAGCACAGGAGCAGTGCATCTATGCACTGATCTGCTTGCCACAGGTAAATGCACCAACGCATAGATGTGAACTAGGCCATACACTTGCTGCTTTTCCTTTTTTGCAGATTTGAACTATTACATCTTTATCTGCAATGTTTCATTTCTTTCAGAATGTTATCAGTTTTCTCCACCCTTTCAGATGAATAGGTGAAAGGTAGAAGTGAAATACGCAACAAAATTTAATGTAAAAAGGAGCATATTTATGCAGGATTTTTCCTGCCAACATGCTGGTTCGTGCTACCAAAAAATTAATGTGTTCACTTAACCTTACATTATTCACCCAAGATGATTTTTTGGTAACTTTTTGATGTTACAGGATTTCTGCATCTTATAGCTCAATTAGCTTATTTTCATTTTTTACATGCATTTATCATTAAATGTTTGATATTGAATTTTTTTTCTTCTTTTTGATATGTCATGTTTTAAATAAAGCTGCTTTGTTTTTGATACTTCCCGGAATTAGGCTTATTATTATGTATTTATATAGCACCATTCGGTTCCATGGCGCTTTACATGTGTAAGGGCAGACAAGAACAGAACGTAAAATAACAACCAATAAATCATACAGGTACAGTAGGGCAGAGGATCCTGTCCTCAAGGGCTCACAGTCTATAGGATTTATACAAATCTTTAATAATACAGTCATGTGCAGATTATTTGTGTATCTAGTGTGTTTTACAGCAGATACACACTAAAATGTAGATGGATGTTTTACCTGCAAATTTTCCATATCTAATGCAAGTCTATGGGAATTATCTGTATATAAACGCCAGCGTACCCTCAAGATAACTTGATATATTATGGATTTGAAATATGAACTGCATCCTAGTTTACGATGTGTAAAAAAAGCTAACAAAACATGGTGGGCATGAGATTTACATAAATCACATCCACTTAGGTTACAACTTTAACATGCAGCAGTGAAAATATGCAGTGTAAAAACCCACCTAAAACTCATCATCTCCTCACAGTCTTAGGCTAGGGCCAAACTAGCGTTGTGGCCTCTGTCCTGGGGGGTCCGCCAAAGACCAGAATTCCGGTCGGCAGCATTAGCGCAGCATTACCGTAGTGTAACACTGCCTTAACGCTGCCAATAGAGTCCTACGGATAACAGACTCCATAGCACATGCAAATGCCGCCACATAAGTGCCGAAGTTTGAAATCTCGCGATATTTCGTAGTGCACAAGAAAATGCTCCGTGTCGCATTTTCCTGTGTGGTACGGAATAGCATAAGATTTCAAACTCCGGCACTTATATGCCAGCATTTGCATGCGCTATGGAATCCGTCAACCATAGGACTATATTGGCAGTGTTAAGGCAGCGTTACACTACAGTAGTGCTGTGTTAATGGTGCAGTAATTCGGGTCTTTGGCAGACCCCCAATGACAGCGGTCACAACGCTAGTATGGCCCTAGCCATAGTCATCCTTTACACGTCCGTGTATCTATTATGTGTGGTGTCCGTTTTCACACATACTGGAGACACATTCACACACATACTCATTAAACACAATGGGGATCTTCACACCTCTATATTTTCACGTGAAGCATGTGTCTGTGTGAAACACACACATGTCTTTGTGATTCACATGGAGTCATTATGTCTTTTACCTGCACCACAGATGCTATCTATTTTGCACATATATGTGATCCATGTGATATCTGTGTGATATGAATGAGAAAAGAATGCATGATGCTAAAATAAATGGTACTTTCTTTGGCTAGGGTCACACTTAGAAGACACAATCCGGTAACCGCATCTATTACCGGATGTGGTTTTGGACTGTGCCTTCATGCTTCTTAAAATTTGTGAAAATGCAATCCTCATTCTAGATCTGGATGCATTAATGCATCCGGTTTTGGAATGAGGATTTTTGCAATTTTCAAAATCGGATCCCGTACCGTAAGGTACATTTATGTACCCTTGTGGTACCGGATCCAGTCCCATAGGCGCCCATGTTAAAAAAAAATGGATCCGGTTTTTCAACCGCTCCGAAAAATGCAGCCTGCATGGTTTTTACCACAGGCTGCAAAACCGGATCCGGTAACTGGATTGCCATTTGGGCAATTCGGTTTTTCTATTGCAGCCTATGGGCTGCTGATCCGGATCCGGTTTTGAACATTTTTAATGCTCACAACTGGATAAGGATGTAAAAAAAAAAAGCAAATGTGACCATAGCCTTTATGTGTAAAAGATGTGCAAAGATAGATAAATTATATAATAGATCGACGATAGATATGAGAGACAGAAATAGATGATTGAATAGGTAGATAGTAGCTAGATGGAATAGATTTTACAATAATTAGCAAAAAAAAAGGAATATTTAAAAAAAATAATAACTTGGGTTTCCTGTCAGCTCTTTCTTGGTGGATTCTAGAAAATAGAGGGGACCCCACGTCTTTTTTAATTTTACTTATAAAGTAATACATACCGTATATACTCGTGTATAAGCCGAGTTTTTCAGCACAGAAATTGTGCTGAAAAGTGCCCCCTCGGCTTATACACGATTCAGTGACGGCTGTCAGTGTGTGGGGCCGGTGTCTGGGGGCTGAAGGAGGTGGGGGAGGCTGTACACTGAGCGGGCAGTCACGTGCCCCCGCTCATTAGTGCAATGCAATATGCACTGCATCCCCCTGTCCATCAGCGACAGGGGGAGCCGTGCATATTACATTGCACTGTCAGCGCTCCTCCGCCCCCCCATGTGGCAGTATACAGCAGTGCCCCCCCCTGTGCTATATACAGCCCCCCCCATCCCCGTTGCTGCCGCACACCTGTAAAATGAAGATATTTCATACTTATCCTCCTGCTGCCGCCACGCGCATCCCCCGCTCTCCTTCTTGGTTGCACCCGGCGTCCATCCACGTGACCGCGCACAAGTAATGACGTCATTACTTGTGCGCGGTCATATGGATGGACGCTGGGTGCAAGCAAGAAGGAGAGCGGGGGATGCACGCGGCGGCAGCAGGAGGATAAGTATGAAATATCTTCATTTTACAGGTGTGCGGCAGCAACGGGGATGGGGGGGGCTGTATATAGCACAGGGGGGGGGGACACTGCTGTATACTGCAACAGGGGGAGCCTGCTGTATACTGCCACAGGGGGAGCCTGCTGTATACTGCCACAGGGGGAGCCTGCTGTATACTACCACTGGGGAGGCTGCTGTATACTGCCACAGGGGGAGCCTGCTGTATACTGCCACAGGGGGAGCCTGCTGTATACTGCCACAGGGGGAGCCTGCTGTATACTGCCACAGGGGGAGCCTGCTGTATACTGCCACAGGGGGAGACTGCTGTATACTGCCACAGGGGGAGACTGCTGTATACTGCCACAGGGGGAGACTGCTGTATACTGCCACAGGGGGAGACTGCTGTATACTGCCACAGGGGGAGACTGCTGTATACTGCCACAGGGGGAGCCTGCTGTATACTGCCACAGGGGGAGCCTGCTGTATACTGCCACAGGGGGAGCCTGCTGTATACTGCCACAGGGGGAGCCTGCTGTATACTGTCACAGGGGGAGCCTGCTGTATACTGCCACAGGGGGAGCCTGCTGTATACTGCCACAGGGGGAGCCTGCTGTATACTGCCACAGGGGGAGCCTGCTGTATACTGCCACAGGGGGAGCCTGCTGTATACTGCCACAGGGGGAGCCTGCTGTATACTGCCACAGGGGGAGCCTGCTGTATACTGCCACAGGGGGAGACTGCTGTATACTGCCACAGGGGGAGACTGCTGTATACTACCACTGGGGAGGCTGCTGTATACTACCACTGGGGCTGCTGTATACTGCCACAGGGGGAGACTGCTGTATACTACCACAGGGGGAGACTGCTGTATACTACCACAGGGGGAGACTGCTGTATACTACCACTGGGGAGGCTGCTGTATACTACCACTGGGGCTGCTGTATACTACCACTGGGGAGGCTGCTGTATACCACTGGGGGGGACTGTATACGTGTGCTGGGGTCCACCCTCGGCTTATACACGAGTCAATAGGTTTTCCCAAGTTTTGAGGGCAAAAGTAGGGGGGTCGGCTTATACACGGGTCGGCTTATACACGAGTATATACGGTAATTGAAAAAAATTAAATTGGTTGTCCCACATTTTTTTTTTTAAATCAAGTAAATTTTGTAATAATTTTTAAAATCTGTTACAGCAATATAAAGGGTACAATAATCTTTGAGCACAAGCATTTCAAATTGTGCACATGTATAATTCACAAACCTCTTAAAACCACTTTCCTACAGACCACCCTAGCCCAATCACCCCAAAACTCAGTATAGACTTTTTGCACGACAACAGTACTTCCTTTTTTGATAATCAACCAAGGTAAAGCAGACAACTGAGGGCTGGTGTTACCAGGGTTGTAAGACTCACGGTCATTGGCCTTTTCCAGCCCAAAAATACCATGTCGCAGTCACCCCAGAATTAACGCATCCATCAGATGCGCCAGTCTTGGCACTTTGTCTAGACTTTACCACCGCACTAAGACAATCAGGTAATCAGGGTAACAGTTTGTGGGGTTGATGTCAACTATATAAAGTCAGCTGGCATCAAACCCTGATGATAGTAATGGAGAGACATCTTTCAGACACCCCTCTGTTACTAACCTAGTGAGTTGTAAGGCAAAAAAAAATTTTGTTTTAAAACCCTAGACTCTGTCCCTCATTTGCCAGGCTATTACTAAAAGAAAAAAAATTAATATCAAATGTAATGCAAAAAAGCGAACAAAACTAAAAAAAGAACATTAAAGAAATAAGTACAAGAGAAAAGCCCTCATTCACCAATTTATTCCCTCCAAAAATCCTAAGCAGGTCTGACGTAAACCCAATGAATGTCCCAAAATGTTCCTCGATTCAGTATCCCAGCGTATGGAGTCTTGTTTTGAGAATGAAGATAGGTTGTAATAGCAACCACTGCCGGCTTTCACAATGTGCTCCATGAGAGCTGAGGCTGTGAAAAGCGGTAACATCAGTGAGGTCAACGTCACAGCATTCGGGTCACAAAGTGGGTAGAGTAAGAGCTGGGGAGTGTAATTCAACAGTGACTGTTTCTTGTACATGAACAATTACTCCGATTCCCAATGTACCAGGGCATTTGGAAGACCTTAATAAAAGTGCCAGGATTTGTGCATCTAGTGGAGGCCCCACTTATGAGGCAGCTTCCAGCTTGTATTATTAGGCTAAGAAGGGTCAGTAACCATGGACCTTCCCAGCCTGGTAATATCAGGTCCAAGCTGTCTGCTTTACCTTGGTTGGATAGCAAAATTAGGGGGAACCCCACATTGTTTTTTCTAATTATTTATTTTTAAATAAATAAATAATTAATAAATGACATGGAGCTCTTTCTATTTTTGAGAACAAGTCACAGTAAAGCAAAGAGGTATAGTTTTATATTTATTTATTTATTTGGCTAATAGCTGTAAAATCTATCTATCTATCTATCTATCTATCTATCTATCTATCTATCTATCTATCTATCTATCTATCTATCTATCTATCTATCTATCTTTATCTTTTGTTCTCTCTATCTTCTATCACCATTTATAATTTATCTATCTTTGCACATATTTAGCACATCAAAAAACATTAATTTTAGTATCATGCAATTTTTTTACGGTATGTGTCATACTGTCGTTACATGAACGTCATACACGTACACGCGAATAGCACACAGAGGGCACATGAATGTCACATAGATGTCCAAAACAGGCTGTGCAACACATGCATTTTTTAAATGGAGGTGTGAAGGTGTCCTTTGGCTGGGCCCTCACATCTGATTACACTATGCAGTGGGGGAAATTTGCTGTGGACTCTCCGGAGATTTAACCCCTGCTACATTGAAAAGATAAAACTATTCTGATAAACTGCAGTATTTCCATCTCGGATGCAGATTACAATTATAAATTGGCTTTGCAGGTCACATTCTGTAGGAAATATGCATCCACATGTGTATGAGATTTGCAAAAACAAATCAACCACATGACTGCTGCTGTACTGCAATCCACAGCCCATTTTTTTTACAGGTAAAAAACTATAATTTCCGTGAATCTACTTAACCATTGTATTGTTAGGACTTTAAGTAGCTTTTTTGGTATCTCTCTAAACCAGCAGATGTCACTGTTGCCTCTATAGTTACACAATAATTCAATGTTGACTTCTGCATCCCTAAAATAAAGTCGCCACCATGAACCAGCTATTATTTAGGTTATAAAGTGATGGTAAAAATAGAATCTATAGAGTACATTGCACTAACCCTTTAGCTAATCCAATATAAAATATATGTTTTTTTGAAGCTGCAGTTCATTTGATAAACATATTTTTTGTTTCCTTGTTTTGCAAAACAACCTAGAAAAATATCTTCTGATTATATGTGATTATTTTTATTTAGTATTGCAGATACATTCTTATGGATCTTTAAAATATTCCTCCCTATGCCTGCAATGTTATAGTTAAGAGGTTAATTACACAGACGCTGCTATAAGTGGATAACTGATTACCTCAAAGATTAATTGGGCTGTAAGAATTCATTTTTCACAGTAGTAATGCTCTAATATCTATCTTGGTATCATCACTGCTAAAGTCAATTCTTTAGGCTAATGGTCTTGAACCTTCTGTGTCTCGGTGGACATTTTAAGAAGAGTCACTGAATATATTATCACATTATTGATTAAACATCAGCAATCAGAAGACATAGTCAATTTAGCATCGTAACCATTTTCAAATAATATCAAGTTCAAATGCCAATGGCTAGCCACCATTTGGCAATTAGAATCCAGCACATATATACAATTCAATTATTTTTGTCACTAATGTACGAAATATGTTTAACGGACAGACACCAAATTTAAACATTGATTTCTACATAACAAAAATATCAATGTCCACATGGTACAAATAACGGACAGCACTAGAGACTTCTTACATTGCTCCATAAAAGAGATATACGGGAATTATACTCTGGAGAAAAGTCTTTGGACACCTGAACATTAGGCCTATACTCATATGAGGTTAAAGGACATCCCATTCTAAATAGAGATGAGCGGTGTTCGACTCGAATTGTTCGCCAATCACAAATTCGAGCTGTTTTTGGCGATGTTCAAGTCGTTTGTCGAATTAGAACAATTTGCTCTAAATTCGGCAGTTCGAGGTCATGTTTGATTTTAGTTCGATTTCAGTTCCGCAATGTATATACATACATTGCGCAACTGAAATGAAGTAAAATCAAGGGTTAAAAATAAAAAAAATCGATACTCACCTCTCTAATTCATCCAGCGACGCTTCCAGCACTGTCTACCTGTCGGAGATGTGATCCCGGCTGCGTTTCTCGATGAAATGACGAGTTCTCGCGATAACTCGTCATGTGCTGGGATTATGATGTCACCGCAGGTCCTACAGGTCCTCACTACTATTCACTACTAGTGAGGGCCTGTAGGACCTGCGGTGACGTCATAATCCGGGCAGCGGTTTCCGGTCACATGACAAGTTATCACGAGAACCCGTCATTTCACCGGGAAACGCTGCCAGGATCACATCTCCGACAGGAGGCAGTACTGGAAGCATCGCTGGATGGATTAGAGAGGTGAGTATCGATTATTTTTATTTTTAACCCTTGATTTCACTTCTTTTCAGTTCTTCAATGTATGTATATACATTGCGGAACTTAAATTGACCCACCACACTAGTGTTCTAGTGTGTTCGAGGGTGTTCGACGACATTCGACAAACAATCGACCAACACACTTCCCATTTGCCGAACCAAATCGAATTCGAACACTAGGGTGGTGGCTCAACACTAATTCTAAATCCATGGAAATTAATGGAGTCTCCTCTTGTTGTGAATACAGCTTACTCCCTTCTAGTAATACTTTTCCTCGATTTTGTCATTGGGAATTCGTATTTATTCATACAGAAGAGCTCTAGAGATATCATATGTTGATGTTGGACAAGAGGCTAACAATCTGCAAGTTATTTATTCTTAAATGTTTGAAAGTATTGAGATCAGGGTTATGTAGGGCCACTACCATTCTTCCACCATGGAGCTATCAACCTTATTTTGTTAGAAGGAGAAAACAACTGTACTTAAACTGTTCCAACAGATTTTAAAGCATAAAATTACCCATTATGCCTTGGTATGCTGAAGCATTAATTATTTAACTTCATTGAAATTAAAGGGCCTTGGTAAAACACTTAAAAACAACCCCATACTAATATTCTTCATACAGTAAACTTTACTAATTTAATGTTCTACTGGCATATGCATCACTCTGTACAATATATTTTCACTTTTCCACAGTATTGTGTAATCTTAGTTAACACCACTCTATCCAACTCTTTGGATTGTACTTGTGACACTCCCCTGTCAGGGACTGTGGGGTACTCAGAACCGGGCCCTCTCGTGATGACTGGGGCAGCGGGATGTCACGGTGGCGTGACCCGGTCCGTGATCCCCTCGTTGGGGTGATCAGTAAAAAGGGGTAATTAGAAAAGTGGAGAAAAATAAAATAAAAGCTTAAGCATAAAAGAGTGTCGTGATGCCAAACGTGGAATGAGACCGGTATATCCGCTGCTGCAGTCGAGACCTCTAGGAATGATGGGAGTAGCAGCGAGGATAGTTTAGCTCTCCATGGGAAGAGCAGATCCCCAGGGCAACTGTAAAGTCTGTTGTTGTGCAGGGCTCACCAGGGGTGCAGGATCACGGGACAGTCAGGCAGTCTCCCACTGCCAGTTTACAAACTCAGTCTATCTCTCTTTAGGCACAGTAATCACAGTCTCACATGGCATTGAACTTTAACCTGGCTTACTCGCTTTCTCGGCAGATGGTTAGGTTACAGACAGTACAGTGGCGGCACCGGTGTAGTCTAAGCAGCCGGGATGGATCATCATAATCACCCCCTTTTCATGTTCCTTTCACGGGTCTTTCAGTCTGTCCACACTCTAGCTACAATCCAGCGGCCACGGGCTTTCAATGGGCGACTTTCTGGGTCCTCAGCCCTAATACGGCGGCCTTCTTTTCGCTGCCTCGGAGGTTGGGTCGCGGGACATAAAGACCCCGCACCCCGCCGTTGTTCGTCTTTGGAGCGTAGAGCGTCCTGACCACTTCAGTAGAGCCGGCTGGTTCCAGCCTAGTCCCTCAGTGTCCCCGCTAATTCCAGCCCACCTTGGACTCCTTCCTTCTCTTACCACGGTCTACAACCCGGGACCTGGACAAACCTCATGGTGGCACAGGCCGCTGGGTCTGTGTCCTTTCAGTCCTGTATGATGGTGTTCTCGTCTCTCCTTCTGACTGAACTTGACTTTCTGGTGTCACTTGGCTGACTGGCTTCCTGAACTTGGTGTTGTCTCCTTTTGTTGCCTCCCCTAACCGGGTCCTCTCCTAAGTTCCCTATCCTCCACTTGTCTCCTCCCACCACCCCATTGCTGGGCATACAGTCACTAGTCTTGGGATCGGCGTGTGTTGGGTGTGTGTTTTGGGGTGAGCAACTTACCGATCCCAGCTGTTGCACCATCTAGTGATGCAGGGGCGCCACACTTGGTAATGTAAAGTTTACATGCAGCTGTTTGGCCACTTAAATCCATGTCGTGAAGTATCCAGTGCATAGTTTTTGTGGTGATATTAATGCCAAAGCCGGAGATCTGGAGTTATATAGTAATCAGCTGACGTCAGCGTATGATGTCACAGCAGGCATCTGATTGTTCCGCCGGCCGCCTGCTTGCATGAATGTACAGGAGATAAGGCGCTTGTTTGAGCGGTACCCAGAAGTCACAAAGCGGGTACCGTGGCTGCTCCATGTACAATGGCTCGGGGCATCATTAAGGTGTGTATGAGTGAGAGTTAGAGAGAGTGTGTGTATGTGTGAGTGTGTGTATATGTGTGAGTGTATTTGTGTGTATATGTGAGTGAGTATGTATGTGTATATGTGTGAGTGTATATATATGTATTTGAATATTTCTGAGTGTGTATATATGTGTGTGTATATGTACATGAGTGTGTATATGTGAGTATGCGTGAGTGTGTGTATGTGTGAGTGTGTATATGTGTGAGTGTGTGTATATGTATGTGAGTGTGTATATGTGAGTATGCGTGTGTATGTGAATGTGTATGTATGAGTGTGTGTATATGTTTGAGTGTATTCCCGCACCGCCTAGGCGGCACATCACCGACGGCTGGTGCCAGGTGCTGGCGGCTGCCTGGTGCTGCCTAATGCCAGGTGCTGCCGAGTGCTGGCAGCTGCTGGCTGCCGCCTGGTGCTGGCGGCTGCCTGGTGATAGCGGTCGCTGTGTGCTGGCGGCTGCCGGGTGCTGCCTAATGCCAGGTGCTGGCAGTTGCCGGATGCCACCTGGTGCAGCCTCCCGGGCGTTGGCGGCTGCCGCCGGGTGCTGGCAGCTGTCGGGTGCCACCTGGTGTCGCCTCATGGATGCTGGCGGCTGCCGCCAGATGCTGGCAGCTGCCGGGTGCTTGCGGCTGTTGCCTGGCGCCAACGAATGATGCCTGGTGCCAGCTGCCGCGTGCTGGGTGGTGCCGGTTGCCGGGTGCTGGTGGTGCCGGCTGCCGGATGCTGGATTGTACAGGCTGGTGCCGGCAAGTGGGAGACCGGGAGCCACAGAGGAAGAAGCTGCCAGGATCAGAAGCGTGGAGTCAGGTAAGGCACTATTACAGCCGAAGATAGCAGCCTGGGGGCAAGGGCGCAACCGCTGAAAGTGCTTAGGGTGGCAGGAACTCCAAATATGGCCCTATGTGTAAGTGTGTGAATGGGTGTCAATGTGTAAGTGTGTATGTGTTTGTGTGAATATGTCTGAAGATGTATGCGTGAGTGTGTATATATGTGTGAGTGTGTGTATGTGTGTGTGAATGTGTATGTGCGAGTGTGTATGTGAGTTTGTGTGCATGTGTATATGTGTGAGTGTGCGAGTGTGTATATGTGTGAGTGTGTGTGTGAGCGAGAGAACAAAAAGAACAGAGACCAGGTTGTGGGGACATCTCTACAAAATGGCGTTGGGATGTCGGACATTAACACAAGATGACCAGGGAGGGAACATTACTGAAAGATGGGGACTTTACTACAAGATGAGGACCAGGATGGGGGATATTAATATAGGATGGGGACCAGGATGGGGCTTACTACACATATGGACCAGGGAGGAACATTACTACAAGATGGAGACCAGGGTGGAGGCATTACTGCAAGATGACGACCAGGATGGGGACATTACTACAAGAGGAGGACCAGGATGGGGACATTACTACAAGATGGGGATATTACTAACAGAAGGGGACCAGGAAGGGGACATTACAACATGATGAGGACCAGGATGGGAGTCATTATTATAGAATGGGGACCAGGATGGGGCATTACTACACGTACAGATCAGGCAGGAACATTACTTCAAGAAGGGGACCAGGAAGGGGACATTAGTACCAGACGGGGACCAGTATGGGGGACATTAATATACAATGGGGACCAGTATGGGGACATTACTAGAAGAATGGGATCAGGATGGGGACATTACTACGAGTAGGCGACCAGGATGGGGACATTACCACAAGAAGGGGACTAGGATGGGGACATTACTACAAGAAGAGGATCAGGATGGGACATTACTACATGATGAGGACCAGGATGGTGGTCATTAATATAGGATGGGAACCAGGATGGGGCATTACTACACATAGGGACCAGGGAGGAACATTACTTCAAGAAGGGGACCAGGATGGGGACATTACTGCAAGACGGGGACCAGTTTTGGGGACATTAATATACAATGGGGACCAGTATGGGGACATTACTAGAAGAAGGGAATCAGGATGGGGACATTACTAGAAGAAGGGGATCAGGATGAGGACATTACTACATAAAGGAGATTAGGGTGGGGACATTCCTACAAGAAGAAGATCAGGATTTGTACTTTACTAGATTGAGTAAAAAATTTTGGTATTGCTAAAATGTCACTTAGTCCTACAAGGAATGCGGCCCCCGATATCCATTTTTTTCTACGAGCGGCCCACCAACCCAGCCGAGTTTGAGACCCCTGGTTTACAAAATGTCAATCTTTAATTCGAACAGTTTGGACGCTGGGAAGATTGGTAAATCTGCAGTCATGTACAGTGACTGCAAAATCATTTTAGACTGGACTACTCTTTTAATTAATTTTATGCACTGTGTGACTATGCCTTCAGAAGCGCCATCCTGTAACTTTATGGTCTGCCACTTTTGTGGTTGAATTTTTTGTGGTTCCATTTGTAATATCTAAACAGTGAGATAAATTCCAAAGCCCTTGATAGAGTAAAGCAGTTTAAGGCTGGGGTCACACATAGAAATCCGTTTTTGGAAGTGATTTCTATGACCAATCCATTTTTTTTGGGTGCTTTTTGAGCCTCCTACACCCCTGGACGTTTTTTAGACTTAGTCATTTTTTAATTTTTTTTCATTAAAAACGGATATGCGTTAACGCATGCGTTAACACAGGTGCCTATATGTGCCATGCGTTAATGCATGCGTTTCCCATAGGGCCCCATGTTAAAAAAATGCATGCGTTTTTTAACTGAAGCCAAAAACGTTGCTAGCAACGTTTTTGGCTCAAAAACGGACAGAGCAATGTTTTTAAGTGCACAAAAAAACGGACGGGGTGTTTATTACATTCAATCCGTTTTTCTATCAGTTTTTGGACTTAGAAAATAAAAATGCCAAAAACGGACCAAGGGCTTATGTGTGACCCTAGCCTAACTTATGCATAGATGGAATTGATTTAAAAACTTTATTGCCTAGATTTACTCAGGCACTTTATTGGATCTGTTAAGTCATTCATTTAGTATAATGACTGACCTAGCTCTTTGCAATCTGTATACTTTTGGTAGGTTGTCTCCTGCCCTATATCTTGTTCAGGATATCTTGGTGAAATACACATATTGCAATTTTTTCATTATTTTGAATCCATGGGTCTGTGTTGCTCCATATAGTTTCCGAGCTTTGATTACTCCGGAAATGCATTTTTATGTTAATTAGCCTGTAATATTGCAATGTTTGACCTGTTGGGTTTTATGTTTACATGTAAAATTAAGAAAAGTTGATTCGCTCACCAGATGGATAGAATGGAACAGTCTTCAGCTGAGCAGACGTATAATCCATGTACTGTGTAATGCAATGCTTGGTAATTAAAATGGCATATCTTAGGGTGGCTTCACACCATGGCAGAGTCCGTATTTTCTGGACACTCAACTTCACAGCAACCATAATGTCATGGAGTTTGCAGAGTCCCCTTATAGTTTAAAACACCAGAGAAGCATCAGGAATTGCTTCAGGTTAGTGATTAACCCCTCACAGAGTTTAAGACTCCATGTGATCTGGTTCCAGGGTGTCCAGGCTGGTTGCTGTGAAGTTGAGTGTCCGGAAAATACATAAAGGGACTGGTTATTAACCACTGCGTATACCCTGTCTCCTGGGGCTTTGTGAATACACCCTAGTGATCTTTATTGTGGAACTTTTTCTGAATGAGGGACTACCATTTTGGTTTCATTGTGTCTCCCGAAAAAAGTGACAGGCAATTGTGTGAATACTCCTATAAGGTCTCTGATGAGCCTTAAGGTACCCGTTAAGGCGAAACGCGTAAGACGAAAATTGATGGAGATTTCCCATTGTTTTTAATGTCACAACTGGAGGAAGAAAAAAATGACTGCACATTGGACTTCTGTTGAATCAGGAGACTCTGATACTCTATACAAGTTAAGTTAATCCTGATCCAGGTTTAGTCCTGTCGTTATTATCATAAATTATGACATCCCTCTGTATAAACTATATTGCTATCATATTGATAACCTTTATATAGGGCTAGCCGTCGTGGAGTGGGGGCACCCGGAACATTAAGGTGGTATTACCTCCACTGTTAGGCAGCTCTACAGATATAGGGGCAGAAAAGGGATACTCATATTGTGATGTGCTTTTCTCCTCCAGTGAACTTGTAAATATACACTTTTTTCACGTTTGTATACTTTGTTGACTAGACCAGTAATTTTTAAAGAGAATTAATAAAATAATTCTTTTAATACTAATCCTGAAGTGGAAGTCCTCACATCTTTAGCAATATGAAGAGATAAAAACTACCCCACTCATTAGATACCTCTGTTTAAATACACAATCGGATCTGACACAAATCGGATACCATTAAGGACAAATAAGATGAGATCCATCGCCCATAGGGATACATGGGGGCCAAATCGTTGTAAAATGGACAGTCACAGATCCCAGAAAAATGCAATGTGAAAGCACCCTAACTTGAAAAATCCTAGCCTTCACATCCATGGTCTTTGTATGCACTCATTGTCTGCATTATCTCTGTGTTTAGTCTGGGCTGTCAGTCTATTGGCTCCTGTGGTGTGTTCAGTTGGAAATGTGAATTTATTCCAAGTGACAAAGGGGAACAAGTTGATGCAAATTGAAGTTTTTTTCAAAATTCTTTGATTGAGATTGATTAAATTTGCTGGATTGCTTACTTGACACACTGGTTTGTTGCATTGTCTAAAAGTGATTTTTGACTCACTATAAATATCTTGAGATTGAGGCGTAATTTAAGTTATAATAATTGCGTAGAGAGCTCACACACTACTATGTGAACCTGATACGTTCTTACCTTATGTCTATAAGGGGAGGCTGCTTCACCTCATTGTCGGGGTGCAATCCCATTGACAGAAAACTTTAGTAATCACAAAAACCACAATCCCCCTGAGGAAGCTGTCCGGTGAGACAGCGACACGCGTCGGGTGCGTGTTCCCCAGCTCCTCCAGCCCAGTCTGGGCCCAACAGACCATACCACCATCTTTGCATGGTCTTCCAGCATGGGTAATGTACCTTTGTTAATTTACCCCTGGCTGGTACCATTAGCTGTGTGCTCCTATTAGGACTCTTTAACACACCAAACCTCTTAGCTGGTATGCTAAACATCATTGCACAGGGTTTCTTTAGCACCTGTTTTGATTCATTGGCTATATAGGTTACCATTAATAGGTATGCAGTTTTCTTGTCCCTAGTCTTTCAGAGCATGTATTGTTTATGCTTGAATAATGATCATTTGTGAAGTAACCTTTGATGATACCTCTGTATATACAGTTTGCTAATGTATACTCGTGACGTCTACCCTTTAACAGGTTTTGGATGGGCTCACTGACTGACAACTGATTTTCAGTGAAAACTCTATGTGATACTTTGATTAGTATCCCTATGGGCTGTGAATTTTGCGTCCATGGTGATTGCTTCGCCTTTTTAATTGGTTTTAATTACATGTTGTGTTTTTTGGTCTTTGTGATGTACTTTTGGATATATGTCTAATAAAAATTGAATGAATTTTTTCATATCATTTCTTCATATTAGATTCATATGTTCTGCATCTTGGTCTTCTATACACGTCCCTTTTGCTCCCCAATTTCAGTAATCACAAAAAGAAAAGAGATGCACTCACCATTGGTGTTCTTTGGAAGGACTTTATTTATGACAAGAGTACAGGTGAAATGCAGGTGGCTGCGGAATGCGGGCTGCATCCACCGGGACAATGTACGTTTTACTTGCAATCAGTGGACCAGTAGAAGCTCACTTGAACAAAATGTACATTGCCATAAATAAAGTCCTTCCAAAGACCACCAACAGTGAGTGCATGCTACTTATTTTCATTATGTAATAACTTAACCTGTGTCTGGCTAAAGTCCCTGATCAGGACTTATGGTTTTTGAACTCCTGCCTACCCAATAGAGGTCCTGTAAATGGTGGAAGGGTATCTAATGACTTCATGTCCTGCATAGTTCATTCCCACCCACACAAAGCATCCCGTTAGTGGCCGACAATTAAGGTAAGCAGAGGTGGTAGGCCTTGCTAGGTGTATGATCCTGAGGCACAGATAGTAACTGTGCCTCAATATGATGTGTCCCTTGTGTGAACAAGGTCTGGAGCTTGCAATCACAGCTGACAGCTGGAGAATCACTAGGGTGATTCTGTTTATGATTCTGAAGATACATATGCTAGTCTATAAACTAACTTCCCCTAATTTTATTATGTCGCTGTTGCAGGGGATCCCCAATTGCGTGCATTCTCTTTACCACACGACTTTGCTTGTCTCCAGTCTGTAGATTGTTTTTTTGATGCCCTTGGACTCATCCACAATGATCCTGACTGGGTCTCTTTAGCCAAGTCCAAATTGCATCATCTCCAACAGGGAAATCGGTAAGCAGAGACTTACTGTTCTGAGTTTCCTAGGTGGACTACGGACACTGAGAGGAACGATCTGGCCATCAGAAGTCATTTTTGCCATGGACTCTCAGAAAGGTTGAAGGATGCTTTTGCGGTTTATGAGACTACGGTATCTCTGGAGGCTGCCATGTCTTTGGCTGTACGTATGGATAGATGCCTCCAGGATAGAAAGGGTAAACATTTTCCTCCTGAGAACACTTCTTGATGTGGTACCCTATTGCTGGGTGGGAAACCAGAGGATGAGTTGTTTCTCCAATGTTTCTTCAACATTTACAAAAAGAAGAAAAAAGGATTTGTTTCTTCTGTGGAAAAAATGACCATTTTATTTGAGCCTGTCCCTCTGTTCTTAAGCAGAATGGAACAATTGGAACTCGTGTTACCATGAGTGGTGTGGGGGTAAACGAGCAGGAGGTGTGTGTATCTTTCACATGTAATTCCCATTTTCTCCGGGAAGCCGAGGTGGCACTAGACAGCAGAACCAAAAAAAATGCTGTTTTTGAGGATAGTAGAGCTGAGGTCAGCATGATGGATGCGCTTTTTGTAAAGACTCATGGGTTTACCTGCAGTTTGTTGTCTAATCCCATCCATATCTATGCCATCAACAAAGCACCACTCACTCAGGAAAGTCTAACGCACATAGTCCATAATATAAAATTGAAGGTAGGACACCAGGAGACAATTTCTTGCTATGTTCTGGAGGGTCTCCCCACTTCCATTGTTCTGGGCCTGTCATGGTTGGGTAAACATAATCCTGTGGTGGATTGGCAGTCCAGAGACATTGTGAAGTGGAGTGATTCCTGTGTGGAGAATTGCTTGAACACATCTCTCACTGCAGTCTCTGCTGTAACATTGCCTGTGTTCCTATCTGAACATGAGTATATGTTCTCAGAGAAGACTTGTTAGGATTTGCCCCATCACAGTGTATACGACTGTCCTATTAACCTGATTCATGGAGCTAAACTACCCAAGTCCAGGCTGTATAATATATCTGGTCCTGAGAGACAAGCCATGAAGGTTTTCATTACTGATAGTCTGGAGAAAGGACATATTAGATCCTCATCTTTGCCAGTAGCAGCAGAGTTCTTTATTGTTATAATAAAAAAAAGATTGGGGCCTCTGTCCTTGCTTAGATTTCCGAGACTTAAATTAGATAACTGTCCATGATCCATGCCCCTGCCCTCTGATTTGTTCAGTCAGATTGTGGGAGCTAAATGGTTCTCCAAGTTTGATTTGAAGGGGGCCTAAAACCTGGTTAGATTCAGTGAGGGGGGTGAATGGAAGACTGCTTTTAACACCCCTGGGGGCCATTTTGAGAGTCTTGTTAATTATATTTTTCACCATTTGATGGGTAGATTTGTGGTGGTTTACATGGACGATATTTTGATCTACCGTACATACTCGCGTATAAGCCGAGTTTTTCAGCCCAAAAATTGGGCTGAAAAGTACCCCCCTCGGCTTATACGCGAGTCAGTGACGGCTTGCGTATACAGGAGCCCCAGCAGCCTCAGTAATCCAGGCCCCCCCCCTCGCGCTCCGGAAACCTGTAAAGTAAAATCTGTATACTTATCACTGTCCCCGCCGCCCGCCGCTGCCGACATCACGATCCCCGGCTTCAACCGTCCGTCTTCTTCCGGCCTCCTGTTCGTCGCAAGCAATGACGTCATTGCCTGCGACAAACAGGAAGCCGGAAGAAGACGGACTGATGAAGCCGGGGATCGTGATGTCGGCAGCGGCGGGCGACGGGGACAGTGATAAGTATACAGATTTTACTTTACAGGTTTCCGGAGCGCGAGGGGGGGGGCCCTGGATTACTGAGGCCGCTGGGGCTCCTGTATACTACCACTGGGGCTGCTGGGGCTCCTGTATACTACCACTGGTGCTGCTGGGCTCCTGTATACTACCACTGGGGCTGCTGGGGCTCCTGTATACTACCACTGGGCTGCTGGGGCTCCTGTATACTACCACTGGGGCTGCTGGGGCTCCTGTATACTACCACTGGGGTTGCTGGGGCTCCTGTATACTACCACTGGGGCTGCTGGGGCTCCTGTATACTACCACTGGTGCTGCTGGGGCTCCTGTATACTACCACTGGGGCTGCTGGGGCTCCTGTATACTACCACTGGGGCTGCTGGGGCTCCTGTATACTACCACTGGGGCTGCTGGGGCTGCTGTATACTACCACTGGGGCTGCTGTATACTACCACTGGGGAGGCCTGTATACCACGGGGGGGGGCCTGTATACCACACTGCTGGGGGCTGTATACCTGTGCTGGGGTCCACCCTCGGCTTATACACGAGTCAATAGGTTTTCCCAGATTTTGGGGGCAAAAGTAGGGGGGTCGGCTTATACACGGGTCGGCTTATACACGAGTATATACGGTATTCCCTATTCGATATGGAGACACATCAGTCTCATGTTAAACAGGTGCTTCAAATTTTAAGGGACAAAAAACTATATGCAAAACTGGAGACATCTGTTTTTGCCTTTCAGGAGGTACAACTTTTGGGGTACCTGTTGTCACTTTTGGGTTTTCAGATAGATCCGGAGAAGGTCCAGCCGGTGCTTGACTGGGATCGTCCGGAAAACTTGAGGGCATTGCAATGTTTTTTTGGGTTCACTAATTTCTACCGTAAATTTATTAAGAATTATTCTGCAATTGTGAAACCCCTCATGGACATGACAAAGAAGGTGTCAGATTTTTCTAAGTGCTCAGACTCGGCTCAGCAGGCTTTCTCTTCCCTGAAGAGATGCTTTGCTACATATCATCTGTCAACCTGATCTTTCTCAGCCCTTTATTGTTGAGGTGGATGCATCTGAAGTGGGTTAGAGTGCAGTGTTGTCACAAAAACCGTCTCCGGGTAAGTGGGTGCCGTGCACCTTTTTCTCCAAGAAGTTCTTGTTGGCTGAAAGAAATGATGATGTCAGCAATAGAAAACTTTTGGCTATTAAGTTGGCCTTTGAGGAATGGCATCACTGGCCGAAGTGGTCTGTCCATCCCATCACTGTTATCACTGACCATAAGAACTTATCTTACCTTGAATCTGCCAAGTGTGTCAACCCCAGGCGCTAGATGGTCCTTGTATTCTGCAAGATTTAATTTCACCATCTCCTACCATCTGGGGGTTGAGAATGTTACAGCAGATGCATTGTCATGTAGTTTCCTGGGTGGTAGTACTCAAGAGAGTTCCGTTCCCATTTTACAGAAGAAGCTAGTTGTATCGGCTCTTTACCCAGATTTAGAGGAAGAGGTGTTGGGGCTCAGGAGGACACTCCTATCTTCTGCCCTTTGGGAAAAACTCTATGTACCACCTAATTTGCGCCTCAAGGTAATTAAAAAACATCATGACTCAGTACTGGCAGGTCATCCGGGTAGTAGGGCAACCTTGGATTTTTTGTCTTATTGCTTTTGGTGGCTGGATTTGCAGAAGATTTCACTAACTTCGTGTCTGTTTGAAGGTTTTGCACACACACTAAAGTTACACATATCCATCCGTCTGGATCTCTATTACCGTTGTCCATTCCTGATAGACCTTGGACACATGTATCCATGGATTTTATCACAGAACTCCCTGTATCTGCAGGGAAGATGGTGATTTTGGTAGTGGTTGATAGATTCAGCAAGATGGTACACTTTGTGGCACTACATACACTTTCTAATGCTAAGACACTGGCACTAGTGTTTGTCAGTGAGATCGTGAGCCTTCATGGGGTTCTCTATGATGTGGTCTCGGATCGCGATACACAATTTGTTTCCAACTTTTGGAAAGCTTTTTGTACTTGATTGGGGTGTAGTTGTCCTATTCTTCTGCTTTCCACCCTCACTCTAGTGGGCAGACTCAGCAAACAAATCAGAATTTGGAGACTTATCTTAGGTGTTTTATCCCCGAAAACAAGGAGGTTTGGGCATCTTATTTATCTTTAGGACACTAAGGACAACATCTGCAAGGAGTTTGTATGTTCTCCCCGTGTTTGCGTGGGTTTCCTCCG
The DNA here is from genome assembly GCA_033576535.1 of Allobates femoralis. Taxonomy (NCBI): domain Eukaryota; kingdom Metazoa; phylum Chordata; class Amphibia; order Anura; family Aromobatidae; genus Allobates; species Allobates femoralis. The sequence continues at coordinate 160,209,866 of JARQOC010000002.1, read as the reverse complement.
GGCACTCCGGTTTCCTCCCACATTGTAAAAACATGCTGATAGGATGTTTAGATTGTGAGCTCCAAGAGAGACAGCATTACTGATGTATGTAAAGTACTATGGAATTAATAGCGCTATATAAATGAATAAATATTATTATTATTATTATTATTATCTTTAGCCGTATTTGCCATAAACAATCATCACCATGAATCCACCAGTAAGTCAACATTTTTTGGTGCATATTGGTTTTATTCTCAGTTTGGTACCTTTAGAGGTAAAGGTCCTACAGGAGTTCCTGAGGAGGAGCAATTCGCCTCTTCGCTCTCTTCTGTATGGCAAGGGGTGCAGAGTAACTTGAGACTGGTGAAAGATGCATACGTATGGCCGTCAAGTAGTGCTCACCAGGTCCGGACCTATGTGTGAATTACTTTGTGTGGTTGTCTACCATGAATATCAAGCTGAGGTACCTTCATGGAAGCTGGGACCAAGGTTTATTGGTCCTTATCGCATAACCACCGTCATTAACCCTGTAGCATTTCATCTAGAATTACCTCAAGAGCTCAGGATTCACAATGTGTTTGATTGATCTCTTGTCAAAAAATATGTATAAACAGGAATACCGGTGCAATTCTTCTTATTGATCCTTTATTGAGATTATCTCAATAAAGGATCAATAAGAAGAATTGCAGTGGAATTCCAGTGAGTATTCCTGGGGTGTGTCCCCTCCCCTGTCCCTTGGAATTATTTATATGTGCCTTTATCTGAGCCATCCCCATTGCCACCAGAGCTGATCTGTGTGGATGGGAATTTAGAATTTCAAATTTCTAAGACTGTGGATTCTTACATGTTGCACTGTTACCATCATTATTTGGTGCACTGGAGGGGTTACGGTCCTGAGGAAAGCATGTGGGTGCCAGCATAAGAGGTGAATGCCGCAAGGCTGGTCGGCGCATTTCACTACTCCCATCGTGACAAGCCTGGCCATGATTGTCTGGAGACCACTCGTAGAGGGGGAAGTACTGTCATGGGTATGTCAGAAGGCATGGATGAGGCTGTAGAGACCACTTGCAGATGGTTGCAGCATCTGGCCAAACAGCCAAAATCCTAAAAAATGTCTCTGTCCTTTGTAGAAGCATTTCTCTCTTAATGATAGCTGTAAGTCACTAGGACCCAACTGACCTCTTATCTTTAGCTGTCTATTTATATCCCTTAGCTCCCAGGATGCACTGCTGGTGATAGCTGTTCAGGTGTTGGTGGTTTCTTCCTAGCTCAAGCAGTGCATATGGATCTTTCTGTTGGTTTGATGTTTGGATCTTCTTAAGCTAAGTGTTTCTCCCTTCCCTCTTAGTTTTTTTTGCTGGTGTGTTTCTTTAGTAGTTATCCGGGTTGACTAGTGTTCACTCGCACTGTTCCCTGTGTAGTCTTAGTTAAGGGATAGCAGGATGGTATCTGGTTTGGCAACAGTTGCAGAGTTGCAGAGACTGTATAGGGTTGTAGGGGAGCCAGATGTCAGTGCCAGTTTATCTAGGGGTCGCCATCTCCCCTTTGCCCTTAGTGTCTTGGACTCCTCCCCCCCTCGTTGTTCTGCGTTGGGTGTCTCCCTGCACCCAGAGTGACACTGCCTTTATTAACCTACATGAACTTTGACCCTTTGCCAGTGACCTGTCTACTCTTTTTTTCCTGATCCCTGTAAACTGTCTTGTCTTTCTGATTTTTGTGACCCTGGTTCAAGAATTTATTTTCGTCTCTGACTACCCTTTCTTTCACTGCTCCATTTCCTGGACCTGACCTCGGATAGTTTGATCTTCTTTTACTTATCCAGTGAGTAGTATTAAAAAATAATTACTATTTGTAATTGTAGTCTTTCTCTATTCTTCTGGGACTAGTTATTACTGTAGGGACGCGAGTCACAGGTCCTTGCTTACTCCAAAGCCTGGCTGTACAATACAAAAGCTGCTTTGTCTGCTACTGAAAGCAGCTATGTTACCTGAATGAAGGTCAGGATGATGGAAGGGGGGATACTGAGGGCTAATTGTGAGTTGCACAGTGCAGGAAGCTGAGTACTGCCTTATGCATACACCATATGGCTGTTTAATTTCATTTTTCATGCAGGTGAGAGCAAGGTGACTAACAAACATGGTTCAGTTACACCAGGTCTATCAGGAGGAATGGACCCAAATTCCTAACAACTATTGTGAGAAGCTTGTGGAAGGATATCCAAAATAATTGGCCCAAGTCATTCAGTTTAAATGCAGTAATACAAAATACTAATGAAAGGTACAATATGTAAACTTTTGAGTTTGCAAAAAGTAATAAAAATGCCTTAATACATTCTATCTCTCTCATTCTGACATTTGGCAAATAATTATGGTACACCCTAATTGACCTAAAACAGGAAAAGTTTACTCTGATTTCATGTCCGATAGTGAGAAAACCATGCAGACGTGTCTTTTTATATATTGTATGTAAACTTCTTTTTTCAACTGTATACCAGAATACAGGACCTATATACCATGATGGAGTACCTATATATCAAGACGAGGACATAAATAGCAGAATGAGGACCACATACACCTGGATGGGTGACATTTATACCTGTATGGGGATCATATATATCAGAATGGGGACATACTGTATATACCAGGGCTGCGGAGTAAGTTGTTTTCATGGCAATGGAAGAGTCGAAGGTTTAGGTTACCAGCTCCATAGCCCTGTCTGCCACTATAGCTGTTTCCCACCCATCACCACCTTCAGCCTCTAAGCTATTAGATCTGTAAAGTTAGTAAGCCAATCCTCCGTCCCCAACTCCTCAATTTCCATTAATATGACTCCTACGCCACAGCCCTATTATATACCAGGATCATGACATATATGACAAAGTTGAGGATGTTAATACATAAAGAAGAGGAAGGAGGGAGGGCAATTCATAAGTCTTCAAGGGTCCAATCATCTGACTAACGTGTCATAAGGAAAATGTAGTGTCCATGGCCACAAGCACTTGTATACATATTGGCGGTTAAGTGGATCTTTCCAGGTACTCTGTTGGCCAGAGCACAAGTAATATTATGGGACAGATGATTGCGTAAGGCAGGGATAGCATAGCAAGAAAAATATTGATGGTTGTGAACAGAGTATGGCTACTATTATGATGTTGTAGAAAGCTTCAGGGTCCACACGCCTAAACACCAACATTTACAGGGCAAGGTGTTTGAAATGTGCCTATTTAGTGTTTGGGCCTGTGGGTTGGGTCACATTAAATCTACAATGCTTTCCCTGGCATTTGACTGTATGTATGATGTTCATATAATTTCTCTCTGTACATTTAAATCTACACAGCTTTCCCTGGCATTTGACTGTCTGTGTGAAGTGCATATAATCTTTCTCTGGTACTATTTTCTTACCTATCACTTTTATGATCTGTTTTATTCCTCTTGATTATGCTATTCTGGCATATCTTTGACTGGTAACTCCAACCCCTCCCTTTTTATTATGACCTGTGTTTAACTCTCAGCATCTGTTCTGTCCATACCCATCCTCATGCTCACTCTTTGACAGGTTACAATCTAGCATCCAACTGCATCACTCAACTGAAACTGCCCTAACCAAAGTCACTAATGACCTACTAACAGCCAACAGCAAGCGACACTACTCTGTCTTCCTTTTCCTGGACCTGTCTTCTACCTATGACACTGTGGACCATTCCCTCTTGTTTCAGATTCTCTCATCTCTTGGCATCACAGACTTGACCTTATCCTGAATTTTGTCACATCTGATAGACCGGATATTCAACGTCTCCCTCTCTCACACCATCTCCTCACCTCTCGGTGTTCCCTAAGGCTCAGTTCTAGGACTACTACTCGTCTCCATCCACACCTTTGGCCTGGCTCAGTTCATAGAATCCTACAGGTTGTAGTATCTCTATGCTGATGACAAGCAGATCTACCTCTCTGGACATTACATCACCTCCTTACTGACTAAAATCCTACAAAGGCTGTCCACTGTTTCTTCTTTCTTTAATGCTCACTTTCTAAAACTAAACATGGGCAAAAGCAGAATTCATCATCTTTCCCCCATCTCACTCTACCCATCCACCAGACCTATCCATTACAGTCAATGGCTGCTCTCTTTTCCCAGTCCCTCATGCTCAGTGCCTTGGGGTGATCCTCGACTCTGCCCTCTTTTTCAAGCCACATATCCAAGCCCTTTCCACCTCTTGCCGACTTTAACTCAAAAATATTTCCAGGATCTGTACATTCCCTGACCAAGAAACTGCAAAAACACTTATGCACGCCCTAATCATCTCCCGCCTTGACTATTGCAACCTCCTACTTTCTATCCTCCCCTCTAGCACTCTTGAACCACTCCAATATATCCTAAACTCTGCTGCCTGACTAATCCACCTGTATCCCTGTTATTCCACAGCCTCTCCTCTCTGCCAATACCTTCACTGTCTCCCTATTGCCCAGAGGCTCCAGTTCAAAACTCTAACTATGACATACAAAGCCATCCACAACTTGTCTCTTCCATACATCTGTGACATGGTCTGCCGGTACTTACCTACATGCAACCTTCATCTTCTCAAGATCTCCTTCTCTACTCCCCTCTTATCTCTTCTTCGCACAACAGCATTCAAGATCTCTCCCGTGCTTCCCCCATACTCTGAAACTCTCTACTCCAACATATCAGACTCTAACCACTGTGGAAACTTTGAAAAGGAAACTGAAGACACACCTCTTCCGACAAGCCTACAACCTGCAATGATCCTCAGTCTATTGAACCATCGCACATCAGCTCTACCCTCTCCTAGTGTATCCTCCCCAATCCCTCGTAGACTGTGGGCCCTCGCGGGCAGGGCTCCTCTCCTTCTGTACCTGTGTGTGCCTTCTACTGCTCATGTACCGTATATACTCGCGTATAAGCCGAGTTTTTCAGCCCAAAAATTGGGCTGAAAAGTCCCCCCCTCAGCTTATACGCGAGTCACTGTATACTGTATACACTGTATACTGTATACAGGCCCCCCCATCAGTATACAGGCCCCCCCTTGCTGCCGCAATCCTGTAAAGCAAGAGATCATTATACTTATCCCTGCCGCTGTCCCGCCGCTATCGCGCTCCTCCGGCTTCATCCGGCTTCTTCCGGCCTCCTCCGGTGGGCGCAGGCAATGACGTCATTGTCTGTGCACCAGAGGAGGAAGCCGGAAGACGCTGGATGAAGCCGGAGGAGCGCGATAGCGGCGGCGGGACAGCGGCAGGGATAAGTATAATAATCTCTTGCTTTACAGGATTGCGGCAGCAAGGGGGGCCTGTATACTGAAGGGGGGGACTGTATATACCTCTGGGGCTGCTGTATACTACCACTGGGGCTGCTGTATATACCTCTGGGGCTGCTGTATACTACCACTGGGGCTGCTGTATATACCTCTGGGGCTGCTGTATACTACCACTGGGGCTGCTGTATATACCTCTGGGGCTGCTGTATACTACCACTGGGGCTGCTGTATATACCTCTGGGGCTGCTGTATACTACCACTGGGGCTGCTGTATATACCTCTGGGGCTGCTGTATACTACCACTGGGGCTGCTGTATATACCTCTAGGGCTGCTGTATACTACCACTGGGGCTGCTGCATATACCCTGGGGCTGCTGTATACTACCACTGGGGCTGCTACTGTATATACCACTGGGGCTGCTGCTGTATACTACCACTGGGGCTGCTGCTGTATATACCACTGGGGAGGCTGCTGTATACCATACTGTTGGGTGCTGTATACCTGTGCTGGGGTCCACCCTTATACACGAGTCAATAGGTTTTCCCAGGTTTTGGGGGTAAAAGTAGGGGGGTCGACTTATACACGGGTCGGCTTATACACGAGTATATACGGTATATTGTCAGTAGCGTAACTACCGCGGTTGCAGCAGTCTGTGGGGGGGCCGTGCATCCAGCCGCCCGCTGCGACCGCGATCGCGTGTGCCCTAGGAGAGGAGGGAGGACGGGAAGTGAGTGAAGCCTCACTTCCTGCAGCCGTGCCTGCCCCACCTCTCCTCTGAAGCTGACCGACCGCGGCACCATAAGGCAAGTCCCGCAGGAATCGCACCAAATACAAAAGCCCCTGCTAGCACCCCTGCACCCCCCCCCACTCATCAACTGGGCACAGCAGGATTAAGAAATTCTTGCTAGCATCCCGACCTTCCCCCCCCCCCCCGCTTCTCACCAATGGGGCCCCAGTCTAAATACTGCACTTGGGCCCGTGGCAATAATGTTACGCCAGTGTAAATTGTACTATGTATGCACCTTTCCAAATGTAAAGCACCATGAGATCATGGGATAAATGGCACTATAATAATGAATAATAATAATATTAATATTGAAAACTGTTTGTAATCTTGATCAAAGGAAATGTTCAGTTATAAGAAATATGTATCATTAAAATGTAAGAAAAAGAGAATAGGATTTTTTCAAATTAAAGAAGTGTTTTAATATCATTATTTTCCTTTGCAGCGAATAGAATTTGAAGTGACTCTTCATTTTTGCAGGACAGGCTTCTGCCGTGTGTGACCTCCTTATCATTGTATTGATTAATTGTAAATTTTTACTCTTGAAGTAGTACTCACAACCTAATGCATTGCCAGAGCGTGAAAAAATAGTGCAGTATGGAAATTATTATATTTCTATATTCATTAAAAATAAGAGGAGTTTACATGTACACATATGATTTATAGTTCAACGCCTTAAAGAAAAGAAGGCAAATTTCATAAAAAGTGAATTCCCTGCTGCAGAAAAGTGATGCTATTTTATAACCTGAGAGATGGGTGCACTGAGCTAAAGCCTCGTTAGATTTGTTGCTATATATAAGAATGATATAAAGACAAGCATATCAAGACTTATTGCTTAGATATTGTAATTTATTATCTCTATGCTAGGAGATACATGGATCACCAAGCTTTCTCTCACATCGGGAACCAGTTATATAGCTGTAGATTTATTTCAATATCTACTTTCTAAAACAAATGATACATACATTCTTAACTTATGTCAGTGCGGGGAAACTTTTAACTACATATTTTATGTGTCAATTTACCAAGAGGCAGCATCCTGTAAATAGACGTTTCGGTTTATACCTTTTCTGAATTTTCTTCTCAAAATATTTTTTCCCTTGTCTTATTCCATATTTATTTTATGTCTCACCATATGAGGTTGACAGCCCTAATGAGATGTCTATTCCTTGGATTCAGAACCAAAGTCCCTTTACGAGTGCAAGATCATGACTTAAGGGAACATAAAACCTACAGTAGGTAGAAAAGAAACAAGTAAACAAAGACACTCGCAATGTTGGCTGGCAAATTTTGATATTCTGCATGAGCTTAAAATAAAAAAAAAAATCAGAAAAATAAAGTTGCTTCATAGTTTCATAACTTTTAAGATTGGATGTACCCTATAAGTTCATCTGGTTAAACCCATAGCTTAACATGATTGAAAAAACTCAATGGGGCAAACCCTAATCTCCAAAATGGGGCAAACAATTCCTTCCCAACTCGATACAGCAATTAGACTAGATCCCTGGATCAACGCCCTATCACAGAATCAAGCATAACATTATATGTTAATATTAGTATGTACAATAAAACCTTTCAGTTGGCGCCGCCATGATTTTATTGGCTAGTGTGAGAGGAGAAAAAGCAAACAACTACAAGACTTTTTGTGATATATGCCCAGTTAGTAGAAGAGAAACCGTAAATCATTATTACCAGAGCGCATAACTTTGGAGCAGAGATGCAGAGAAGAAAAATAATAACTATCCTATAACAAAACTAATTGGAGAAGGTACTCAGATTTCATTTAAAAAAATCAATAGAAAGGTTATCTATAAAGTATACATGTCATTTCATTGAAAAAAAAACAATACTGCTCTGGTTGTTAATGATGGTCACAAAGCAACTAAGATAATGCTTTTTAGTGCCGTATGACTTATTTTCTCACATTTTTCTTTGCTTTTGTAAAAACTGCATTTTATGGCTGTGTGGGCGTTTCCAGCATCCCTCAGTGTCTGCCAGCACTGTGTGTGTATTTCCACAGCTTCAGAGAGCAAGCTGATATTGACCAGTGTGATATGAAAGCAGAGAAAGGATTAATAGAGATTGTGACTCAGCTGTGTGGAGTCAGATGACAGATCAGAGAAGCTTGTACAGCTGATGGGGGTGGGGAATATGAAGCTGTTCACCTCAACACTCATCGGATTCCCAGGCACCTGGAACAGTGGCTGGCTCCACCAATCAGTTCAGAAGAAAAAGGTATTTTCCAGGGCCACTGGACCATACTGACAGCGACTTTATTAGAATGTATTAAAAACACTTACACCCCGCCGGACGCGTTTCGGACAAGGTCCTTACTCATCGGCGTTGAGTAAGGACCTTGTCCGAAACGCGTCCGGCGGGATGTAAGTGTTTTTAATACGTTCTAATAAAGTCGCTGTCAGTATGGTCCAGAGAAGCTTGTGCCAAGGAAAGAGGAGTTTGCACTGATGCTGCCATTCTAACATTGCTCCGCACTGTGTTGTAATCTGAGCTAATTTGATACATTGTTTCCTTACCAGGCTCAGTCAGCAGTGTGGGTCATGCCCCCTTTCCCTTATATGGTTACATGCCTGTATTCACTATGAAGACGGATCTGATTGAGTCTGCTTCACATACAGTGTAGTAGGGACACCTTGTGGATGGTTTATCAATGGTTTGCAACAAGAATTTTCTTATGAAATATATTTCAAAGTTTATTAAAATCACTTAGTCTACCTTATTATTAAATAAATATTTACACCTTAAATACTTGAAGTAAATTGTCAGCTTCATTACAATGTCTGAGGGCAATGGTAATATGCATATATGCTGATTTTAGCAGAATGCTACTTTTGTTGTAATGTCTATTCATTTATAAGAATGCACTTTTTCCTTTTTTGTATACTAGTGTGGCTAGTAAGTAATTAATACTGTTTTTATCCTTATTATGCAAGCACCATATGCCTGCCAACACTGATTGACAGCTTTCTCTTTATACACAGTAACAGCGAATAAGCTGTCAATTAGTACCTGAAGGATGAGTCTGCGTCTCATGAACACATCAATTTTCTGCCCTCTCTGCAGATTAAAATGTAAACTAGTAAAACTACTAGATCTAAACAAACAAGTAATATACTTATTAAATAATCATGGCTGTCAATGCTTTATGCTTCTTTCAGGTAGAGCTGCAATAAAGAGGCTCACTGGCTCCCTTTTTGGTCTATCTGGTTCTTCAATTGACCTCTGACATAGTATTTTTAACAGTGCAAAACCATGGGTTAATTCAAAAGAAATGAGACAGCACTCACCAGTTCTTCTGTGCTTGTTTTTTTTGATGCTGAATGGAGTAACATGGGTGCAGGGAGGAGGTGCTTGAGAGCTGGACTACGGCTTGCCGTTTCATTCAGATTGAACTTCCATGGGTGCTTGAACTTGAACCATAGGTTTACCTTTTAAAATCCACATTTTATGCAGTTTGTCTAATGCATGCACTTAAAATACTTAAGAAATAACAGTGAACATTCTACATCCTAAAGCCAAAATCTTCAGACTATCTTATTTGAGTTCTTAAAGGTTCCCTTTAAAGTTCAACAAGTTCTTCAATCCAACTCAGATTCTAATTCTATTCGATTCTGAACCATGCTTTTCCCACAGAAATCTTTTTGCTTATTTTAAAAATGCGGAATGCACTGTACTTAAAATACTTTATATTGTCCCTGTATTACACTCGAGCTTGTATAGTGTAGTTTCTTTGAAATTGCTTGTTTCGGCTGTGTATGTATCTAAGTTTGCAGAAGTGTCCTCTTGTTTTTTTCCTAAGGTTACTATGAGTCTTCTTTTATTGAAAATCACTTCCTTTCCCATTTGCGGGCGGTTTATCTCAATTGGTAGCACCCGAAGAATAAATCTCTCTTTTTCACCAACTTCCATTTTAACAATAGTAAACGTGTGCAGTCTGTGAGGAATGCTGCACCGAGGTGTCTAGGTGAAATACATGTATTAATTATAAATTAGAAGGTGTACCAAAGCATAGTAATTTATAAATCAACTAGAAGGCTAAACATGGCAGTGTGAATTAAATTCATTGCTTCCTCTCACATCAATCCAACAGTATTTGTACAAAAAAAAAAAAAAAAAAAAATTGAAGACTATTTTTTCTGTCTTTACTTTGCATAGGTTACTTCTATTAAAAATCACAGCAAATATTATTGCCTACAGATTTCTTATTGTCTCCTATTGAAAGGTTGGATACAGCAGAGTAGTAAACATCACAACTTGTAAAGTGATCATAGAGGCCGTCTTGATGCCTGTTTGACTGATGAATGTCAATGGCTTACTCCCACAGAAAAACGGAGTCAATAAAATGTGATTTAATGGAAAGGAGAGGGTTAACACTACGCTATTTTCTTGAAAATTAGAAACTTCAGGTAGTAATCCTCACTGTAGTAAGTGAAACGTACGTTTGGGGTCCTTGCTGGAGGGGTCCTCCCAGCCACACTCTCTATAGCACTGGCTAAGCACAGGCACCTTTAAGTAATCCAGCACCCTTGAATTGCATTGTGATCTGTTCCACTCATGTGTAATGTTTCTATTATGAATTGACTAGTAAAAAGGCCCGATGCAATTGCATCGGGAGCGCGGTGAAATGCATTGTGTGTATACAGGCGGGTCAGTGGGTAGCAGAGTATACAGGGGGCTCTGTGGGTAGCAGAGTATGCAGGTGGCTCTGTGGGTAGCAGAGTATACAGGCGGGTCTGTGGGTAGCAGAGTATACAGGCGGCTCTGGGGGTAGCAGAGTATGCAGGCGGCTCTGTGGGTAGCAGAGTATGCAGGCTGCTCTGTGGGTAGCAGAGTATACAGGCGGCTCTGTGGGTAGAAGAGTATACAGGCGGCTCTGTGGGTAGCAGAGTATACAGGCGGCTCTGTGGGTAGCAGAGTATACAGGCGGCTCTGTGGGTAGCAGAGTATACAGGCGGCTCTGTGGGTAGCAGAGTATAGAGGCGGCTCTGTGGGTAGCAGAGTATAGAGGAGGCTCTGTGGGTAGCAGAGTATAGAGGCGGCTCTGTGGGTAGCAGAGTATAGAGGCGGCTCTGTGGGTAGCAGAGTATAGAGGCGGCTCTGTGGGTAGCAGAGTATAGAGGCGTCTCTGTGGGTAGCAGAGTATAGAGGCGGCTCTGTGGGTAGCAGAGTATAGAGGCGGCTCTGTGGGTAGCAGAGTATACAGGCGGCTCTGTGGGTAGCAGAGTATAGAGGCGGATCTGTGGGTAGCAGAGTATACAGGCGGCTCTGTGGGTAGCAGAGTATACAGGCGGCTGTGTGGGTAGCAGAGTATACAGGCGGCTGTGTGGGTAGCAGAGTATAGAGGCGGCTGTGTGGGTAGCAGAGTATAGAGGCGGCTGTGTGGGTAGCAGAGTATAGAGGCGGCTGTGTGGGTAGCAGAGTATGGAGGCGGCTCTGTGGGTAGCAGAGTATGCAGGCTGCTCTGTCGGTAGCAGAGTATGCAGGTTGCTCTGTCGGTAGCAGAGTATGCAGGCTGCTCTGTCGGTAGCAGAGTATACAGGCGGATCTGTGGGTAGCAGAGTATAGAGGGGGCTCTGTGGGTAGCAGAGTATAGAGGCGGCTGTGTGGGTAGGAGAGTATAGAGGCGGCTGTGTGGGTAGCAGAGTATAGAGGCGGTTCTGTGGGTAGCAGAGTATAGAGGCGGCTGTGTGGTGGAGGGGTGAGGAGAGAAGCGGCTCTGTGGTGGGTTGGTGAGGAGAGAAGCGGCTCAGTGGTGGAGGGGTGAGGAGAGATGCGGCAAAGTGGTGGAGGGGTGAGGAGAGAAGCGGCTCAGTGGTGGAGGGGTGAGGAGAGAAGCGGCTCAGTGGTGGAGGGGTGAGGGGAGAAGCGGCTCTGTGGTGGAGGGGTGAGGAGAGAAGCGGCTCTGTGGTGGAGGGGTGAGGAGAGAAGCGGGTCCGGGGTGGAGGGGTGAGGAGAGAAGCGGCTCTGGGCTGGAGGGGTTAGGAGAGAAGCGGCTCTGGGCTGGAGGGGTGAGGAGAGAAGCGGCTCTGGGCTGGAGGGGTGAGGAGAGAAGCGGCTCTGGGCTGGAGGGGTGAGGAGAGAAGCGGCTCTGGGCTGGAGGGGTGAGGAGAGAAGCGGCTCTGAGCTGGAGGGGTGAGTAAAGAAGCGGCTCTGGGCTGGAGGGGCATCCGATTGGTCCAGGACGCCGAGTCCTGGGCAATTGGATGGGCGTGCTGTGTTTACAACACCGCGCCCAATCCGCTTGCAGGGGCGGCGGCGGCCAATGGGAGTGAGCGGGGCGTGTGAGGCTTTGGAGGCAGAGACGCCCCGCTCACTCCCATTGCCTGGCGGCGGGCACAGGACGACGTCAGTGGGTTGCGGCAGGCGGCCACAGGCCCTACACCGCAAGTCCAGCAGCAGCGAGGCCCCAGCGGTGAGCGAGGGGCGGAAGGCACCGGCGGCATCCGGGCAGCATCGACTTCGTGGCGGGGCCAAGGGTTGGCAGGATGGCGGTGGTGTGAGGTAGTGCGGCTGCGGCTCGCGATGACGCAAGCGTCATCGCTCGCAGTGCCACAAAGGATTATGGGATTCGGCTTCAACGGGCGAATCCCAAACTGGTGATTATATAAGTAGATATGTGTATATGTACATCTATCTATATATGTGTATATACAGTATATGTACATCTATCTATATATGTGTATATACTGTATATATATATCTGTGTGTATATATGTGTATATACTGTATATATGTGTATATACTGTATATCTATGTGTATATACTGTATATCTATGTGTATATACTGTATATATATATGTGTATATACTGTATATCTATATATGTGTTGTGTATATGTATATGTGGGTATATAGTGTATATCTGTGTATATACTGTATATCTATATGTGAGTATACACTGTATATCTATGTATATGTGTATATACTGTATATCTATGTATGTGTATATAGTGTGTATCTATCAATATGTGTGTATATAGTGTATAGCTACATGTATATATGTGTATATACTGTATATGTATGTGTGTGTATATACTGTATATGTATGTATATATGTGTATATACTGTATAGCGATATGTGTATATACAGGATATCTATATATGTGTACATACTATATATCTATATATATATATGTGTATATAAACTATATCTACATCTATATATGTGAAAATACTGTATATGTATATGTATCTGTGTGTATATACTGTGTATGTATATATGTGTGTATATACTGTATATCTACATCTATGTATATATGTGTATATAGTGTATATGTATCTGTGTGTATATAGTGTATATCTAAGTGTATGTGTAGATACTGTATATGTATATATATATATATATGTATAGATGTGTATATACTGTATATGTATATATGTGTATATAGTGTATATCTATCTGTATATATACTGTATATCTATATATGTGTGTATAGACTGTATATGTGCATGTATGTATATATGTGTATATACGCTATATGTATATGTGTATGTGTTTATATACAGTATATCAATATATATATGTGTATATAGTGTGTCTCTGTGTATATACAGTATATCAATATATTTATGTGTATATAAGGTATGTGTAGATACTCTATATCTATATGTGTGTGTTGAAATAGTGTATATGTATATAGAGTGTATGTATGTATATGTGTATGTTGTGCTGCTGGTTAGTCGTCCTGTGTGTGGGGGGATTTTTGTCCCCTGTGGTGTGTCTCTCCCCGGATCTCCTCTCTGCCTCTCAGCTGCTGTGTGTGGGGGAGGTGCAGGGTGTGGGGCCGAAGCAGAGCAGGGGTAGACTGTAGAGGGGCAGAATGGGCTTTTCCCCCTCCCCCCGTTTCCCCTGGGCTCTATTTGCCCCTGCAGTGTCTTACCTCACCCTGCCCCCTGTGTGGCTTCTTACCCTTCTTCCCAGCTCTGATCGATTAATAGAGGGCCTGAAGTGATGTCTGAGTCATGTGAATGATCACATGACTCTGACATCACCAAAGGTCCTTTTGCCTTGTAGTGAAGATGATCGGAGCAGAGAGAGATGCGGGAGTGTGCCGGAGCAGCAGGAGAGGTGGGGGGGATCTACGGCTGGCGGGGGTGTATGGCTGGCGGGGGTGTATGGCTGGCGGGGGTGTGCAGGCGGGGTATAGTTCTCCGGGAGGTGCAGTGCGGCTGCGGCTGTCAGCTACTGTGTGTGGGGGTTTCTGTCCCGGGGGATGGAGTGTGCGGGGCCGGAGCTCCTCTCCCTCTCTCTCTGGCCGGGTCTCCTGTGTCTGTGTGTGGGGTTTGTTGTCCCGGAGGTGCACTGCGGCTGCGGCTCGCGATGACGCTACGCGTCATCGCTCGCAGTGGCGCAAAGCATTCTGGGATTCGGCTACAGTGCCCGAATTCCAAACTGCGGATTATATAAATAGATGTACTGTGAATTCTACTATGCACATGATGCTGTATGAGGGGATGGATCTTCTGTATGGGAATATGTGCAATATCTTTTTGTGTTCTCTGTAATATTATGCCATGCTAATTTGTACTGACTTCATCTGTTCAGCCATTTTGCACCTCTTTTACTTGGGTTGTAGTATGTAAAAAAGTGATTCACCTTTTGCAAGTATGAAAAACTCTGTCTCTTTCTCCTATTTGTATTGTTATTGCATTGAGTTTGAGTTGAACTATATATTGCAGACATTATTTTGCCTTGGGCTCATTTATTTAGCAGTAGACCACATGGAACTATTTTTTTGAACTGGGGGCACTACCAGTGGCGTAACTAGAATCTGGACGGCCTGGAGCAAAATTTAGACCTGGGCCCGCCCCTCACGCATGCGCACATGTTGATCAGGTGAATGGGCCTCATGTAATGTTCTAAATCCTCTAAGGACTCACAAATTAACCCCTCTCCCCCTCATTATGCATTAATGTCCCTCATCATGTTATATATGGTTTATATACAGAATAACACTGTAGCTGGCCGTAAAAGTATTGACGGACACGTAGTAGTGTGCTCATATACTACTGAGTATCCGTGTGCTGCTAGGAAACCCCTGAGGACCTCCGTGTAGGAATACCTCTATGGCAGAGACACTCACCCTAATAAGTAAAATAAATAGAATTTTGGGGTTCAGAGCACTGAATATAAAAACCGCGTATAAAAATAAATCTATATATACTGAAAATTAAAACAATATTTTATTGATTTTTTGTGCTACCATGTACTATATAAAAACATATATCAAACATTAAAAGCGATAAATATGCATCAAAGAGGGTCCATTCAGAAAATATGTCTCATTGGAATTTTCTACAGGTCTTTTCCTATAGTCCTGACGTATATAATATGGATTACAGCTTTAGCTTTGATTTGATCTTCGCTTTCTCTTTATTAGTCTTTACGGAGTTAATAGTCCTATAGGAAATGAATTTAAAGGTGTACAAAATAGCTATTTGAGACCTGCATAGAGATTATGTCTTTTGAGAAGGTGAGCTAGGCAGTTGCCTACCTTTCTGATGGATAGGGGCTTCTTGTCGGCTGTTGTATTGCTTTCTATGGTTCTACCAGTATGCGATAGATATATACTTATATCTTTATATCTGAAATATGAGTGGAACAGCTTTCTATTCTAGGGGTGGTGCCTAGGGGCTGGACTGCGTCTGACAAGTGCTGTAATGCTGGAGAGGTTGCACAAAGTGCGGTCTCTGATCTGACAGGTCTGGAGATCGACCGGTTTCAAAGGGAAGGCCCTTAAGTGTTTTGGACCAAAAGACAAACCAATACCCCACAATTTGCTATATGTTAAGAACTAACTAATTTTCCACAATTTCAGCACCTGTGAATATTGGTCTTAGGGGTGTGGGGAAAACCCCTTTATGTGCTTTTGGTAAGGCATGGAAGAGGGGAATATTTGGTTAATCTGGTTGCATAAATTCCAACTGTTTTGGTTTAATCACGCCCTGACAAACCATAATCATCATTAGTTTTGAAAGGGAATCCTTCAGATTTTTCATTGGGTCTTGTTTAAGTTTCAAGTATGAGCTTTCATCGTTCAACATTGTTAGCATTTCCCTCTCACATAGAGTAGTAACTGGTAGCACAACAGATCTACCCCCTTTTCAGAACTCTTTACTATCAATTTAGTTTTTTTTCTGGAGGGTTTTCAGAACTTCAGTGGGCAGTTTACTATTGTGTGCACAAAGCTCCCATCACCGACATATAATACCCAATATTCCAGTAGGGAAGTTAACAAGAGCCAAGCAATGTTGTAATTAATGAATTTCACTGTGTTTGAGCATTTTAACCAGCTGCCCACAGAGTTTTCCTCAACTAGTCTCCCTGAGATAAGTGAGAGCTTTATGATGTTGGTCTACCAGGCATTGCTCCCACCTAGCCAGAATCCTACTCCACACTGATGAGGGGCAACACCCCGAAACAGCTGTCTATGGATGGATACCTGGCTTTGATAATTCCCTTGTCATATCCTTAAACTCGTAACTGAGCGGGATAGTGACTGAAAGGGCCACTTAATATGGTGGTTATGGTGGTCTCCGCAAGGAGTCCACCCCAGGGCTAGGTCCTTCCCTGGAGGGATATTTGGCTAGTCCCGTGTTTTAGACTCATAAATGAGGCTCCACAGACTCCATTTGCATATTCAAATTTCCAGGGGGAAATGCACCATGGTTTCCACTGTGTTTGAGCGCTTTAGCCAGCTGCCCGCATTGTTTTCCTCGACTGGTCTCCCTGAAATCAGTGAGAACTTTGTGATGTTGCAGAAACTAAGCATACTATAAAAAAAAATGTGACAACATTAAGCAAATATTCTGCAATCGTGGCTATTATGAGGATATGATAAAATTAGTAACCTAGCTGACCGAAAAACCTGTGTCCAGTATCTTTGTCAAGAAAATGGATTTGTTTTATTTTGGACAAGGAAATGCCTCCAATATTTTCCACCAATAACATTAAAGAGTTCTTTTTTATCACTTATATTATCAGGAAATATGAACCAATCCTGCATACTGACAACACTCTTAATCAAATATCGAAGGATTGTATAAAATACGTACTGAGGAAAAACATCAGTATTGGGAATTAAGTTTCCTCCAGTGACCATACCTCTATTCCTTGCAATAAAAATAAGAACAAGAAATGGCTGTCAACATCTGGATCATTTAAATATGGTCAAAAAAATCTGTGGGATATGTCCATATGTAAAAAATTGCAAAAACTTCTCATCATATTACAATCCTAGGATTTTCAACATCAAAAATGTTATCAATTGTAGCAGTAACAATGTGATATGCATGATCATTGGCACTAAATGTAAATTACAGTACATCGGATATACATCCCGTACTTTAAAGAAAAGAGTACAAGAACATATCTATGATGCCCAGAATAAAACCACTCACCTTCTGATGCCTCGAAGCATTTCATCAATGTACATAAAGGAGATGTAACGGGACTTATGGTGGTGGCTTGGGAGAAAGTCCACACCCTCAAAAGAGGCAGAGATATTAAGTTCGTATTGCACCAGTATGAAGCTTACTGGATATTAAATCTGGACACAAGAGGTCCGATGGGGTTAAATTTAAAATCTGATTTATTGTATATATATCGCATGTAATATTAATCATATCATTGATGGGTATTGTGGAGACATGGGGTCGTCTGCTGGCCCAACCGCCTTTAGAAAGACAGCATGAACCAGGGCTCATCCCAAACTGACCGTCCAAGCACCTTACCCATGGGCGGAACACTATTCAGACATCAAAGGGTGAGGGAACCACAATATTAAGGCTTTATTGGATCCCCAAACAGTTAACAGCATATAACACATAACCAGCAAAACACAAAATGTAACAGGCAACAGAGTCTCCCCTTCCGCTGCTCACCAGAGAATTAAAAGGTTCTGCTGTGGCCAGGGTTTCATCCTTATGCAGTCGTTGATATCCTAGCCAAATCCGAACATTCAATGCTGAAGTCCTTGTAGTATTGTATCCAGGTTCTGATCCCCTTGGTCGGCACTGAAGTGCCGAGACCTGGGGTTATGGCCTGCCAATCGGACCCGTATATCCTAGATTAGCTTCCTGTATCAAGTTCTGTGTACCTCTAGTCGAAGCCGAAGAACCTAGACCGAGGTCACTGGACAAAAATCACCCTGATTAATTAACAGGTCTACTTATATTTCCTCTGACCACTCAATTCAAACATTGGGAACTTTATGATTGGTTTACTAAGGCTGGTTTCACACTACGATTTTTCTAAATCCGATGCTGTCCGATGAAAATCGGACAGCATCAGATCCGAATTTGGCCCCATGCAGCCCTATGGGCATCGGACCGAATCGGATGTGCACTAAATGCCATCCGATTTGGTCCGATCCGAGTCTGTCCGATGTTTTTATCGGTGCAAAAATCGGAGCCTGCACCGATTTTTGCACCGTAAATAAAATCTGACAGACTCGGATCGGACCAAATCGGATGGCATTTAGTGCACATCCGATCCGACCCGATCCCTTTAACATGGGGCCCTATTGAGAAGAGTCCGAGGAAACATCTGATGTCTCCTCGGACCCTATTTTACTGTACTGAGCATGCTAAACCTATTGTGTGCCGCCTAATTTAACTTCTGCAATGTATATACATACATTGCAGAAGTTAAATATGAGTTAAATCAAGTGTTTAACATAAAAAATCTTTATTCTCACCTTCCAGCGCTCCCTCGGCGACTCCAGCTGCAGCCGCTCGGTAACAGGACCTGTGATGATGTCAGAACCCAATCAGCTGATCGGGTCACATGACCGGTTACCGCGGTAACCGCTGACGCTTCTGACGTCATCACAGGTCCTGTACACCCGATCGGAGGCTGATGGAGACGCCGAGGGAGCGCTGGAAGGTGAGAATAAAGATTTGTTATGTTGAGGGGACATGAGAGGGGACATGAGGGGGGACATGAGGGGACATGAGGGCACATGAGAGCGGACAGGAGAGCGGACAGGAGGGGGCACATGAGAGGGCACATGAGAGCGGACAGGAGAGCGGACAGGAGGGGGGCACATGAGAGGGCACATGAGAGCGGACAGGAGAGCGGACAGGAGGGGGGCACATGAGAGGGCACAGCAGGGGACAGTAAGGAGAGAGTAGGGGGACACTAGGGCAAAACAGGGGGACCGCAGGGAGACAGCAAGATGACAGGAGGGAGAGGAGGGGGAGCTACGAGACAGCGCAAACTGATCCTGCAAAAAGTAGGATTCGGATGCCTATTTGGCATCCGATTGCAGAGATCAGTTTGGATCCGATGCTGTCCGATTTTCATCGGACAGCATTGGATTTAGAAAAATCGTCATGTGAAAGTAGCCTTAGACTGTATTCTTATTGGCTAGATTTCAAGCTGCTTGGACAATGTTCATTTAAATGATGTGGACAGAGAGGGACTAGAGCTAGTGACATTTAGTATGTCATCCTGACAACATACAATGGTGGCTGAAGTAATTTACATAGAATCAGCAATACAAATAGTAATACAAAGGAATTTTAGCAGGATTAAGTTCTCTGGCCTTCTATGATAAAGAGGTGAGATAATTACATTACACATGGTGAACTATACCAGGCATCTACAAGACTTCTAGGAACAATGAGTGGCTGTCAGAAGGTAATAAACAAAGTACAAATACTGTCTGGCTACATAAGAATCCTTCCTATGTTATACATTAAAGCAGTCCATTTCGTCACAGGTATATTCTCTGCTTTTTTACATTAATTCTTCTGGTTCTCAAAGGGCCTTCAAGATCCTGTGATCCTAGTGTTTCATCATCTTTTTTTTATCCCCCTCCCCTCTTTTTAGATGAGGGACTCCTGCTAAACTTGGTTCAGCAGTTTGACTAAGATTTTCATTTGAAACGTATAACTGTTTCTCCTAATGCCGAGATGCAGTGTTTTTGTTTTTAATATTCTTTGTTTTTAAGGCTTGACCAAGTAAAAATGGAGGTTTTATGTACCTCTGCGGATGTATTTGCTGGAAAACTCCTTGGTCAATGGTATAATTATCAGTATCTGTATTATTTTGAGTATATACACTGCACAGTATGACCTCTCATATCATGTATACTGGGTGTAATTCTCTGTGTCTGTTTTATTCTGTATATATTCACTGCACAGTACCACTTCTCCTGTCCTGTTGTCGGAGATGCTGTGTTGGACTTTGGGATTTTCAGCATTTAAATGTTGTTTAAATTGACTATCTCAAATATGGAAGCAATCACTTATCTCCTGTACAGGTGATGACTTTCCTTTTGCTGTGGATCTGACCACTGGGAACCCCACAATCCAGAGAAACGTAGCTTTGAATAGCACTGTGTAAATTGAGCTGTGGTTAATTATTCCATCACATGTGAATCTTCAAATTACTCCTTTAAGGCTGCTTTCACACTGGCAAATTTTCAATTCTGTGTCCATCCATTTTGAAACTGATGGCCAAGGATCCGTTATGGTCTCCCATGTTATCGTATGGGCACAGATTGGTCCTAAGTGGCCATCCGGGTGTGTCAGTTTTGTAACAGATCTGTTGGTGTCAGCTTTTTCCATGCACCCAGAAACGGAGACTCTTCTGTTTCTGGGCTTCCTTGAAAATCGCGGACACCAACTGACGAACACTGATCCGTTGGTGTCCGTATGAAATTATAAAGGAGCTCTATGGAGGACGGATTTGTACAGGAACGTGAAAAAACGGATCCATGAAACAGATCTGTATTGCTGTTCTGAGCATACTTAGAATCAAGGTACAGCTCCATCCACTCCTATCTATGTCAACTTATGAAGGATCTGTTAAAAAAAACGGTCCGTGGATTTCCATTGGATTTGCAAGTACACCAGTGTGAAAGCAGCCTTAGGCTAGGGTCACACCTGTGTATGCATTACGTTCAGCAGGTTCCTTTGAAACTTAGAATATTTTAGCATTAGCGCAGTGTTACCGGAAAGGTAACACTCCGTTAACGCTGTCTATGCATCCATATGGCAGACCGGAGCCGAGCGTATTGCAAACGCTGGCTGCAAACTGTCGGAGTTTCTAATCTCGCGCTTTTTCCAAGTGCATCAAATGACGCACGGCTCCTGCTGAACGTAATGTAGACGCAGGTGTGGCCCTAGCCTTAGAGAGTGGTGAGGGCCATGAAAACATAATAGTAAAATTCACTGATCAGGGCTGATGGGTGTTATAGTATGTGGGCTGGCGGGGTTTGTTTGCCAGGCTGCCTTTTGGTCCCAGTCGGGCCCTGATCCCACAAGTCTTACTTTCAAAAGTATTGTTGGTAGTAATTTTAGTAGCTTTAAAACACTTTCTCCTATCTATGTATATACGCAATCCTATTGTTCTTGCTGTATTGTGCTTGAGATCTATTTTGAATACAACAAATCAGTTACAAATGTGCTTTATCTAATAGGTTCAAATGTTTTGTTTTTCTTTATTATGTCTATAAAAAACTAACTTTTTCAGATATACTTAAATTTGGACAGCTCATTTGTGAACTTGTCTACTCCAGTATGGGAAAGAAAATGAAATGTGCAAAACACTAATCTAACTGAATATTCATTTTCTTCTGTTGCAGCACACTGAGTGAAAAGATGGCAACAAAAAACATTGTTTTTCTACCCAGGCAGTTACAAAATATTAAATCAGATTGAATTGTTCTTTTAAATTGATAATCTTTGCTTCAGGTGCTTTCATTTTTACATTTTTTTACAGAAATGTCAAACAGTAAGAAAATAAAATAGAATTATGAAGATAAAAGAAAGTTGATAATCTATCATAATCCACATAAATAAGACAAACAGGTTTCATTTATTCAGTACTTGAGCAAACAACAGTTCGGCATGCAGTAAGCTTAACATCCATGAGTGCATTCGGATAAAGAATAATAATGTACGGCGGTTCTCCAGCCCATTCAGCACGGTCACAGCTTTAAATGACTGTATTCTTGTTTATTCTCTAAAACAAACAAAAGGATCTTTAAAACAAATTTAGCTTGATGTCGTATGTTGTATTAAACCAATGTTTTTCCTCCTTAAATAGAATTTTGAATCCTTGTTTTGTGATGACTAATCAAGGTGTATTTTCACTTTCCGACAGAGAAATGGACCATATTTTCTACAAATAATAAGTATATAACATCTATATACTCTATCATTTGTGTACTCCAATGCAAAATCTATTTTTCAGCATTTTTTTACTGCTAGAATAGAGCTTCTAATCTCCTGCCCCATGTCTTAAGGTACCTTTACACGCCGCAACCGTGGCTGGGACTCCTAAAGGCGATATGACGTCCTGGAACAATCGCCGTGTAATTGCCTCCATTTGCAGCGTGTAATTGGGGAATTTTGCGGCGAAAAATCGCCTGTCGCCTGATTTCAGAGCAAATGTGAGGCAATTACATGGCAATTGTTCCAGGGCAACATATCGCCTTTAGGATTCCCAGCCGCGGTTACGGCGTGTAAAGGTACCTTTATCCTCACCCTGTGGCATCTTCACTTTGTATGCTCCTGTCAGTCTCCAGGAGATTGTGACCTGTTGGCTTCTTTAGTGTTTCAGGTCGTCCACCTGACTTCACTCTTCAATAGAGAAGGGCGAAAAAAACACAGTTAAAAAACACAGACATAGAGAAAAATCCTTTATTGGAAATAATAAATACAGGCTACCTATTTAGTAAGTCTAAACATGCCCTTGAAACTCGGATGGTAATCCACAATATGAGGTCCTTCAAGGTCACTACTACATCGGGCTGAGCAATTGCAATAAAGTGACTGCTCAGCCTCCACATGTGTCCTTTATCTGCGCTGAGTATTAATATATGCGAAACCCTACACCATTTTTTTTAAAATTATTTATTTATTTTTTAATGTATAAACTAATATGACAGCAGCTTTGAAGTGTAGAGAAGATTTTCCTTTTCCGGCACTTCCGAGGATGAGAATAGTTGGAGATGAGATATTTTTCTCAATATCAAATTTATTCGGACACTTTACTAAGAACAAGCAAAGCGTTTCTGCCAGCAACGGCCTTGGTCAGCTACAATATGCATGCAGAAACACGTCATTTGTTCTTAGTAGTGTCCGAATAAATTTGATATTGAGAAAAATATCTCATCTCTAACCATCCTTGTCCTCCGGACGCACTGATAAAGGGAAATCTTCTCTCCACTACAATATCCACATGCACGTCTTGTACCAATGATGACATAGTTCCTGTGTTATGGCAATAAATAGTTAAGAATTTATATTAGGTTATAATCATTCAGAAATCTTTCAGGCTCGAGGCCTGTTTGCAGGGAAAAAGCCTTGGCCTTGCTCTTTCCCCTAGCTAAGCCCTCTCTCCTTCTTCCCTCCCACCTTTGGGTTTTCTGTGTCTCAGATTTTATATAATGTTTTGATTTAGAGGTAGCCGTATAGAAGTTCTTATCAGCTGGTTCTGAATGTACTGTACGAACCCAAGGCTAGTTTAAGCTAACTCACACACAGAATATAATTGAATGTTTTTTTCAGAATAAAATGTATATTCAGCATAATATGATGCAATTACCTAGTAACACCCCTTTTAACATTCCTTTAATGATAAGTAATAAAACTGCTAACCGCTCCTAAAATAAAGGTCTTTGTCATTAAACTCTACATTGACTTGTGTGTCAGGGTGGCTCTTTTCGGTGACGTGCACACACTTAGACAAAGCATTCAATTTGGCGGCAGACAATTATGATGACAGCCTCACCCGAAAGGTGTGGGGACATCCATTACAACTGCATTTGTGCTGAAGACCGAGGATTGCAAATAGCTGATCCACTGTACAGATCTTTTGAGTGAAAATGCAAGACACCTAAAGGGTGAGTGCAATAACAAAATTTGTTGCAACAGATGTATATATTCCTCTACACTTAGACTCCTTGCCCTTGTCTCCCCTTTTATCCTTCTTTACATCACTATGACAGCAGCTTTGTTGCTATACACTAATATGTATGGCAACTAATCAAAGATGGTAGGAGACCAGTCTGACTGCAACAGCCAATCATAAATTCTGTCACAGAGAATGGGTGGTATATAAGTAAATATGCGGCACTCAATCTGTCAGTGAAGGTGCCATCAAAACATGAATTACATTTAAAACACAGTAAGTGGCACTCGACAGAGACATAAATTTGACTAAAGAAAAAAATTTAAAAAATAAGATACTTAGCATTATGGAAATTGTCAAATTGATAATCTACCCAGTTGCTACATTGAGGCGCATCTCTTAACTGGGTCCTAACGCTAGATACTGCCTATGTCTTGCTAGGCCTTTCCTCCTCTACTGGCAGCTGATAAAAGAGAATACTAGATTGTAGTCTTACGGACAAGGACAGGTGCTTTTAATGTATGTAATCTGTGCCTTGGGAAAAGAAATTAACCCCTTAGGCATGTTAGAGACTGATACACGAAAGCAATAGCTTATGCCTCACAACTGTAAATCGGAAGGTGCTATCATAAAGGGTAGTAAAGCCATTTTACAGTATATAAGTAAATATGCAGCACTCAATCCTGTCAGTGGAGGTACCATCAAAACACGAATTACATTTAAAATAGAGTAAGCGGCACTCGACAGTGACATAAATTTGACTAGAGAAAAAATTGAAAATATTAGATACTTAGCATTATGGAAATAGCCAAATCGATAACCCATCCAGTTGCTACATTGAGGCGCATCTCTTAACTGGGTCCTAACGCTAGATACTGCCTATGTCTTGCTGGGCCTTTCCTCCTCTACATGGTAATGCCACAGCGATGTTGGTTGTGGCATTGCAGTGATTGGCTGGCAGCACAGCGGCATCAGGTCCATATAAGACCTTACCGCGCTGTGCTTCTCACTCTGCTCCACATTGTCAGCTAGTGTAGGGAGAGGTGCTGGTGAGTGAGGGACAGATTTTGGGTCTTACAGGTAGTGTTTGTGCTGGGATACAAAATCAATCCAAACAACAGTCCTTTTGAGGACTAATCTAGCTGTATACAGACAGGCAGGAAAGGTATATAGCGCACTTCGGTGTACTAAAAAGGCTGTATAACAGTCAAAACATCTGGGGCTGGTGTACAACAGTCCTTCTAAGGATTAATTTAGCTGTATAAAGGCAGGAGGGGTATATAGCACACTATGGTGTACCACAAGTGGCTGTATACCAGTCAGCACATCTGGGGCTGGTGTACATGCTTCTAATATCTACAGTATCTCCATCAAAACAGCAGTCCTTGTAGGATTAATTTAGCTGTATACAGGCAGAGTATATAGCACACTTTTAAAACCCATATAGCACACTGTTCAAAATGCGCAAAGCCGGAGGCAAGGGACGAGGAACTGGACGTGATGGTGATGGTGCATGCAGAGGTCGAGGCTGTGGGCAAGCTAGAATTGTGCCAAAACAAACAGCCGCATCTTCTCACCTGACCTTCCTGTCCCGATTCCTAGGGGACCACAGCACACCACTATTAAACCCAGAGCAGTGTAAACAGGTTGTTAGTTGGATAGCGGATAATGCTTCAAGCCAGTATGCTACAACCACCCTGTCTTCCACACGGTCAAGTCTCAGTAGCCGTCAGTCTGGACTGCATATTCCTCACCCTTATCCTCCTTCCTCTCACTATGCCGAGTGCCCGGACAAAAATGATCCCACACTTGGACACTCTGAAAAGCTGTTCACTTTTCCATTCATAGATTTGGGCCTCTCACCCGTTCCACTTGAAGTGGGGCATGAGGAGATCATATGTAGCGATGCCCAAATATTTGTGTACCCATGGTCACACGAAGGCGACAGTGGGAAAGTGTCACAAGAGATTATGATGAGATCTAATTGCCAGAAAGTCAGGAGGAGGACGAGGGTGTGGAAGTGGAAGATGACCTGGTGGATGATCTAGTAACTGACCCAACCTGACAGGAGGACATGAAGAGCGAGGACAGCTGCGCACAGGGGGAGGGAGATGTAGCACCCCAACAGGCAGGAATAAGCAGTGTGGTGACCAAAGACAGAAGAGGGGCAACCGTTCCATGTAACATCAACACGACGGAAGTTGCCAGAACAACTCTTAGGTCTTTCCGAGTCTGGCTGTTTTTTAAGGTGAGTGCTGATAATTCCAAAAAGGACATTTGCACCACCTGCCATGCGAACATCAGCAGTGGTAGCAAAACTACCAGCCTGACCACTATCAGCATGATCAGGCACATGACAGCAAAGCACCTGACTTTTTGGGCCAATCCTTAGGGTCCAGGAGCAGTGTCTGCGGGAGACAACATTGCTTCTCCCATTGTTGTGCATGCATGGCAATCCCCTGTCCATAGTGCACATGAAGATGCCTCATATCCTGCATATGTTTTTGCACAATCAGACATACCACCATCAGCAACTAATTCTACGCCCTTGTCCCATACCCCAGTCCTTGGAACGCAAGCACAAATATACAGCCAACGCCACACTACTCAATTTGCACATTTCGCGACTGCTTGCGCTCAAAATGTTGCCTTTTAGGCTAGTGGAGATGGGAGCAGTCTGCAACCTAATGGTGGCGGCCGTCCCTCGTTACTCAGTCTCCAGCTGCCACTATTTCTACTGGTCTGCCATCCCTGTAGTACACAAGCATGTGTCCCAAAACATTAGCCATGCCCTTAACAACGCAGTTTCCAACAAAGTCAACCTAACCACGGACACGTGGACAAGTGCTTGTGGGCAGGGATGGTACATCTCGCTGACGGCACACTGGGTTAATATAGTGGAAGCCGGGACCCAGTCGGAATTTGGGGCAGAACATGTCCTCCCGACACCAAGGATTGCTGGCCTTAACTCAGTCATGGTTGCCTCCACAGTCCTGTATGTCCGAGCTGCTGCCAGAGAGGAAAATACACCAACGACACTGGACGTCTGAGTATTGGTAGTAGAGGTTTATTTCCAACGCGTTTCGGAGCCACGCACCGAGCTCCTTCCTCAGGATGTTCCCTGAGGAAGGAGCTCGGTACGTGGCTCTGAAACGCGTTGGAAATAAACCTCTACTACCAATACTCAGACGTCCAGTGTCCAGGGGCGGAACTACCGTGGTGCAACTGGTGCAGTTGCACCAGGGCCCAGGCCACCTAGGGGGCCCCTGAGGCTCCAGCGGTAGGTCCGTTTCCCCCCGACATACAGAAGCTCTTCATGTGTGTCCCGGGGGGGGGCGGTGCTGTCGGGGACCGGGTGCTGTCGGGTGTTAGCAGCGCTGCGCACCCGGTCGGGTGTCAGCAGCGCTGCGCACCCGCGGCACTGCTGTGCCAGCAGCGTCGCGCTGCACACCCGCGCTGCACACCCGCGGCTGAGGCTCTTACATTGAGTCGGTCCCGGGGGGGAAGTGCTGGCTGCGGGCGGCGCTGCTAGTACTGTACAGTAGTACGAAGGGGGAGAGGGAGGGGGGGTTGCTGGTGGAGCAGCAGCATTGAGGCAGAGGGGGCTGGGAGGGTCGGTGCTGCTGCACTTCCTCTTCCGGCTCTTCCGTGGAGGCAGGCAACACACCCGCTCCAGCAAGCTGATTGAGGATACTGAGGGGGGCTCCAGCCAGGTAAGAGCCCCGAAGCAGGGCTTTGGTCTGGTGCCTGGTGGGGAGGGAAACTGTGATGTTTACGTTACTTTGTTGCCACTATGAGGGGCGGAGGGGGGGCCCCGAAAAATTTCTTGCACCAGGGCCCACTACAGTCTGGGTCCGCCCCTGCCAGTGTCGTTGGTGTATTTCCCTCTCTGGCAGCAGCGCGGACATTAAGGTACTTCGTCCAAAATACCTGATCACAGCACCGCACCTCGTGGAAGTACAGTCCCTGCAGCAGCTGCATTGTTTGAGCGATTACGCTGGTTGTGTGCTACACAACCTGACCAGGTGAGCAAATCTGATTTTTTCACATTTACCTGTCTATAAAGGATAAGACCCTATGTGCGCATTCTCAACCCTCTAGATAATATACAGATCCTGTATGTCATTCTCCTCAGCCGCCGCCTCCTTCTCTTCACCCTCCACATCAGTCAGAAGCTGGAAGCACTGCAGCACTGCCTCGGCCAAGCAGCAACAGGCGTTGCTGAAGCTAATATGTGTAGGTGACAAACTGCACAATGCTGAAGAGTTGTGGACAGCTCTGAAAGAGCAGGTAGATCTGTGGCACATACCTCTGAACCTACAGTCAGACATGGTCATGTGTGACAATGGCCAGAACCTGGTGACTGCTCTGAGGTGAGACGAGCTCACATATATCCCATGCCTGGCCCATAAGCTCAACCTCGTGGTTCAGCGGTTTCTTAAATCCTATCCGGAGCTGTCGGATCTATTCGTCAAACTACGCCACCTGTGGGCTTATTTTAGAAAGTCACCTACTGCTCCAGCCGCCCTTACCGGGTTTCAGCAGCATTTCCAGCTTCCGGTTCACAGACTGGTGTGTGGTGTCCCCATGCGTTGGAATTCAATACTGGAGATGTTGGTCAGGATTTGTGAGCACAAGAGGGCATTTGTTGACTACCAGCATCAACAAGGCCATTGGTATTCGGTTCAGACTCCACACATAAGACCTCAGAAGTGGACATGTATGTCCGACATATGTACGGTCCTCCAAAACTTTGAGGACTCCACCAAGATGGTGAGCAGCAATGACGCCATCATTAGTGTCACCATCCTGCTTCTCTGTCTTCTGAAACGCTCTCTGCTCAAAATGAAAGAGGATGCATTGCAGGTAGAGCACGATGAGATGGAGCAAGGAACCATACAGGGTGATTACACACAGCTCAGCCTCATCTTATCACAATGTGGATTGGGGGACAATGTGGAGGAGGAAGAAAAATAGGAGCTAGTTTCATGCGATATAGACAGTACTATCTGCACAACTGTCATACCGTCTGTTCAGTGTGGATGGCCAGAGGAACAGGGAGGAGGAGGAAGAGAGCATGGTCAGTCGTCCTCTTGGTGAGGACATGGAGGATTTTTGCCTATTACCAGTCCGGCGTGCATTGCTGACTTTATGTTACGCTGCCTGTCCTGTGACAATTGCATTATCAAAATCTTGGGTAACACTTATTACTGGTTGGTGACACTTTTAGACCCACGCTACAGGGAGAACTTTATATCTCTTATTCCTAAGGCGGAGAGATTTTCAAAAATGGGGCAGTACCAGAAGGCCCTTGTTATGGAATTAGCAAAAAAATTCCTTTCTGATGGCACTGGCAGAAGAGGTCACAGTTTGGTGGACAACCAAGGAGTACAGGCGAGAGAGACACACTCCAAAACAGCAGAGGCAGGAACACTCTCAAAGTTCTGGGAGAGTTTTCTCAGCCAATCCCATGGCATAGACCTCACAAGAACTGCAAAGTTTGGGAAAGATTCTGAAGGAGTACCTTGCCGACCGTACCAATGTCCTCCTTAATTTATTTATGCCTTTTAATTATTGGGTATCCAAGCTGGACACGTGGCATGAACTGGCTCTCAACGCCTTGGAAGTCCTGGCCTGTCCTGCCGCTAGCGTTTTGTTAGAGCGGGTTTTTAGTGCCGCAGGGGGAATTATTACTGATAAGTGCACCCACCTGTCAACTGAAAATGCTGACCGCTGATTTTTAGCAAAATGAACAAGGTCTGGATTGGGCCAGACTTTTCAACACCACCAAATGATAACAGTGTAAAATAAACTCGAAGCCAGTGTCTTTTTTGGGAGGTATATTCCCATGCTCCTCTTCACCCCCACACATGGCTATATGCTGACTGATTTTGTCTATTTGCTCTAGTTCTCCTCCTTCTCATCCTTTCCCACCATATCACTCAGGTGACCATGGACCATAATTCAACACCCACATAATATTTTTAAAGGGTGTTTATGATGCCCATAACCCCCAAAAAAGTTATACAGTATACTCATGTATACCCCCCAGGGGTAAATGTTTCAGTAAATACTTAGTGCATGGGCATTACAAGTATAGGAGACTTTGTAATGGGAATGTTGTTTTTATAAGGCCCTCCTCCACGTCTCTTAAAAGGGACATCGGAGTGACTCCCAATTTTTGGCAGCCTGCATAGGGCAACACTATAGGAGACCCACTTCGTAATAATGGGAACATACAATATACAATTAGGCCCTCCTCCACGTCTCTTAAAAGGGGCATCGAGGTGCCTCCCAATTTTTGGCAGCCTGCATATGGTAACACTATGGAAGACCCAATTCCTAATAATGGGAACATTATTTAATGAGGCCCTACTCCGCGTGTCTTCAAAAGGGCATCGGAGTGCCTCACAATTTTTGGCAGCCTGCATAAGGCGACACTATGGGATACCCACTTCCTAATAGTGGGAACATAGAATATTTAATGAGGACATCCTCCACGTCTCCTAAAAGGGGCATTGGAGTGCCTCCCAATTTTTTTTTTTAAACTTTAATATATTGTATATACTCGAGTATAAGCCGAGTTTTTCAGCACAATTTTTGTGCTGAAAAGTGCCCCCTTGGCTAATACTCGAGTCAGTATTGAAGGCCAGTGAGGAGGGGGCGATGACTGGGTGCTGAAGGAGGCGGAGCGAGGCTACAGAGAGAGCGAGAGGTCACGTGACCCCACTCATTAGCCTAATGTGATATGCACTGCATCCCCCTGTCCATCAGCGGCGGGGGAGTAGTGCATATTACATTAGACTGTGCACCCCCCATTAAAGTATATGGACCCCATGCTGCCGCGCATAAAATAATAAACTCCTCTCACCCTCCACGATTGTGTACAGGCTCTGTGACGTTCTCCTCCCTCTGCTCTTCCTGCTTCTAATCATGTGACCGGTGCATCAGTGACGTCATCGCTGCTGCGACGGTCACATGATTAGAAGAAGCAGGAAGAGCAGAGGGAGGAGAACATCATGGAGACTGTACACAATATTTGAGGGTGAGAGGAGCTTATTATTTTATGTGCAGCAGCATGGGGCCCACCATATACCAGCAAAGGGGGCCCATATACCAAGGTGGCCAATATAGCAGCAATGGGCCCAATATACCTCCAAAGAGGGCCCAAATACCAGTGATGGGGCGCTATAGGAATGATGGGGGCCATATACAGTAATGGGGTGCTATATTCAATGATGAGGCAGCTGTATGCCAGTGATGGGGCAGCAGAATACCAGTTATGGGGCAGCTGTATGCCAGTGATGGGGCAGCTGTATACCAGTTATGGGGCAGCTGTAAACCAGTGATGGGCAGCTGTATACCAGTGATGGGGCAGCTGTATACCAGTGGCAGCTGTATACAAGTGATGGAGGATGCTATATACTACGATGCGGGGCTATATACCAGGATAGGGGTCCGCTGCATTTTCCACCCTAGGCTTATACTCGACTCAATAAGTTTCCCCAGTTTTTGGGGGTAAAATTAGGGGCCTCGGCTTATACTCGGTTCGGCTTATGCTCGAGTATATAAGGTAATAAAAAAATAATAATACACCAACACTGTCTCACTTGTGAGTATGCGCCATTAACATTTTCCTCAGGAAAATCCATTTTAGTTTCATTTTTGGATGTTTTATTGTGAGTCCGTAAAAGTGGTGTGTAATACTCAGACAACATTGTTCACAGCAATGGCCTGGGAGTCAGAAATGCTTAAAGGGGTCTTCCCATGCTGTTCCCATGTCATTTAAGCACAGTAGTTATACATTTGTGAAGTTTTTAGGGTTTATCCAGGCTGCCGGGGGTACCGCCAGAAAAATGTTCAGATTTCCAATAGGTTAACATTGGGCTCGGTGCTCAGATCGAGCACACGAGCATCTCGATATGCTTGAGCCAAGCATCGAGTACCCAAGCATTTTACTGTTTGCTCATCATTAGACATTACATTACATTACAGAGTGTTACATAACCTGTATACATAGATACAGAGCAGCAGATTATCTCACTGCCTATATGGTAAGTGCCCCCAAATACCCTTTTCTAAGAGTACCTTCAAAGACCCATTATAGTACCCACGCAGAGCCTGGTGCAGTGATGAAACAAAGCTTTTTTTTTTTCTTTTATTAAGCCCGCAGATCCTGGTACAGCAGTGGCCAAACAGACCTTTTTAAGATTAGCAGAACAGAGTCTGGTGCACTGACCACGGCACGCTTTTTTTCTATAACTAAAGCCCATAGAACCTAGTGCAGCGAAGACACCAAACTAGTTTTTAAGATTAACCCAACAGAGCCTGGTGCAGCTAGCAAGCAGGGCTTTCTTTAACACCAGCCAAACAGAGCCCAGAGTAATTGCCATTAGAGCTTTTTTTCAGATTAAGCCCACAGATCCTGGTGCAGTGTCCATGCAGAATTATTTTTAAATTTAACCCCACAGAGCATGGTGCAATGGACACACAGGCCTTTTTTAAAATTAATCCCACTGAGCCTTGTACAGTGGTCAGGCCCGGCGTCAGCACCCGGCGCACCCGGGCAAGTGCCGGGGCCCGACTGCTTGGAGGGGGCCCACTGGGCCCCTGAGGGCTAGGGTCACACTTGCATTGTGACCCTAGCCTGACACAAGTATTGTCTGCTGCAGCGCTGAGCGTTTAATGCTATGCGCTGCCAGCAACGGAGCCCATAGAAACCCGATGTTTACATTGACAACCAATGGTTGGCAAGGTAAACATCAGGTTTCTATGGTCTCCAGCGCATAGCATTAAAAGCTATGTGCTGCAGCCGAAAATACTTGCATCAGGCTAGGGTCACAATGCAAGTGTGACCCTAGCCCTCAGGGGCCCCTGAGCACACTGCCCCTACAGCCAGGGCCATATCCAGGGGGCAGCTGGGGGGTCATTTGCAGGGAGGGCGCACTCAGCCTCCTGCAGCTCCGGAGATCTCCCTCCGCCTCCATGGAGCCGACAGAGCTGCACACTCTGGGCTGACAGGACCTGTGATGATGTCAATGGAGGGTCGGAGTCAGGGGTCACATGACCAGCTCCTCAGTGTATGCAGGACTCTGAGCATCATGATGGCCAGCATAGCAATTAGGTGAAGTTTATGTGTGGGGTTAGGAGGGATTTACAGTGTGAATGTAGCAGAGGTGAGTGTGTACTAGGTGTATGGCAATTGGTGAAGTTTATGTGTGGGGTCAGGAGGGATTTACAGTGTGAATGTAGCAGAGGCGAGTGTGTACTAGGTGTATGGCAATTAGGTGAAGTTTATGTGTGGGGTCAGGAGGGATTTACAGTGTGAATGTAGCAGAGGCGAGTGTGTACTAGGTGTATGGAACGGAGCCGAGTGGGTACTAGGTGTACGGAGCGGAGCCCAGTGGGTACTAGGTGTACGGAGCGGAGCCGTGTGTGTACAAGGTGTACGGAGCGGAGCCGAGTGGGTACTAGGTGTACAGAG
Source organism: Allobates femoralis (assembly GCA_033576535.1). Taxonomy (NCBI): domain Eukaryota; kingdom Metazoa; phylum Chordata; class Amphibia; order Anura; family Aromobatidae; genus Allobates; species Allobates femoralis. The sequence continues at coordinate 160,176,463 of JARQOC010000002.1, read as the reverse complement.
CGGAGCCGAGTGTGTACGAGGTGTATGGAGCGAAGCCGCGTGTGTACAAGGTGTACGGAGCGGAGCCGAGTGGGTACAGGTGTACGGAGCGGAGCCGTGTGTGTACGAGGTGTACGGAGCGGAGCCATGTGGGTACTAGGTGTATGGAGCAGAGCCGTGTGTATATAGGGGTATGGAGCAGAGCCATGTGGGTACTAAGTGTACAGAGCGGAGCCGTGTGTGTACGAGGGGTATGGAGCGGAGCCGTGTGGGTACGAGGTGTATGGAGCAGAGCCACGTGCGTAGGAGGTGTATGGAGCAGAGCCGTGTGCGTAGGAGGTGTATGGAGCAGAGCCGCGTGCGTAGGAGGTGTATGGAGCAGAGCCGCGTGCGTACGAGGTATGTGTACCAGTGGTAGCCCCCCGCGGATTCCGCTCCTATAGTCTCAGCCACCTTTGCCAGCAGCATTCTTCTCCATAGTCTCTTCTGCCGCTGTCTGCATTCTGCAGCTCAGCATGGAGGGGCACGTTGTTGTAATGACTGTGCTGATATGTGCAGAGTGACCGGAGGAGACCGGAGCAGCGAGAAGAAAGGTGAGGAGAAAGAGAGATCCGGATGGCCAGACACTCCGCTTGGTTGCGGTGCCACCCATATGGCAGTGCGGCTCCATTGAGCTGCTTGCATTATTTGTGCGCTTCAGGATGCCTGTGTATATACCAAGCATCCTCAGACGCACAAAAATGCAACATTTTGCATTTGAAGGGTATTTTTAAAAAGTGCAAGGGAATGCAAACGCACCTTAGCCCGCTCCTAACAATGTGTAATATACTCACTGTCAGAAACAGCTCTTGCTGGTTTCGGCAGTCACTGTTCCTGTAAGGCTGCCTTCACATAGGCGTTTTTTTTAAATGTGGCAGTTGCGGTAAAAAAATCCGCATCTGCCGCATTTTCCGCCTAGCGGCTGCACTTGCTGCACATTTGCGGCAAGCCCCATGCATTGTCTATGGGGCTTGCGGTAAGTGTGCGGCAATATATATATTATAGTCCATGATATGTACTAAAGGGGACCCACTGAGACTTTTTCGCCCGGGGCCCACAAACCTGGAGCCGGCCCTGACAGTGGTCACAGACTGTTTTTAAATATTACACCCACAGATCCTGGTGTAGAGTAGATACACAGTGCCTTTTTAAACAGTATCCTCCACTGTAACCTAAAACAGTCGATCACTCAAGTAGCATCTTTTCCTATGCTTTTAAAAAGCAAAATATTAGCGCGCCCATGATACGGCCTTTGTACAGGCTGACTTATTGTATGCATCGGACAAACACAACCATGCCAATATTTAATATGACTATGATAGCTGCGGAAGTAACCACAGCCCAAAAAATTTTTGATTGGCTGTGCTGCAGCCTTTCAACATGCTTTATTTAGATGGAAAGCCTGAACAGGAACACAGCCATTATATTTGGAAGTCTGTGCTCTGTCTTGAGCACCGGACACTAGATGTCCAGTAAAAAACATATAATTTATAGTTCTGGTTCACTCATCCCTGCTTGTTTGTGGGAATATTCACCTTCTATTAAAAAAAAGTATTTGTTAAGGCTGGTTTCACACTGGCATTGTTTTGAATTAGAAGGAATGCATTTCCCAAATTCCCTTGGATCCCCCCACAAGTGTTATTTCAGGATGGAACTAGATGCACCCATACTGGTATTATCACTGATTTGTCTCACAGATCAGTAATAATACGGGTGCAGGAGCATTCCGTTGCATCTGGTGAATTACCTGTTTCCGCCGGGTCAGGTGACAAATGAAATGCCCCCTAGCGGGCGTGCCATTTAAAACTGTATTCTGGGCATGCGCAACTCAAAATTTGTTTTGTAAATAATTATCTTTTACAGAGTAAAATAAAAGTATAAACTTTTAATGTCTCATTTTATATCAGGCAGGAGTTAACCTCTTATCATCATGTACGTTATGCACGCCATATGTTTTCTCACTGCCTTTGATGCTAGCTCATACTCTAATCTCTCTTGTTATCCTGCACAGGTAGGCTATTCTGATTAGCCGACATGTGCCTCTAACAGGTGCAGGTTTAAGTAACCTCCCATATCTGTTAACCAATTTAATTCTGCTGTCATTCTGACAGTGGGATTTACCATGATGGTAGGGGGTGCGTTATTCCCTGCCCTTAAAAAGTCAGGAAACAAGAAAGATTTATTTTTAATTTGTGATTTTTTTTCCAACTTTAAATGTAACAAAAAACAAGTTTGGTATCTAGGTAATTAAATCAATTCAAATCACAAGGACAAATCAGGTCTAAGTATGTCATCTGCTGTTGAAAGTACTAGCATAGAGTAGTAGATATGCAGTAAGTAGAACATTCCACTACACATGGGTGTTTAAATTGTCTAATTATGAAATAAGGCAAGAATGGACTATGCCGTTCACCTATGGAACAGCTTGATTAAAGAACAAAGTAACAGAGAGGACAGAAGGAAAGAAAAGATAAGTCATAAGAGGGGATAAAAGAGAGACTGAGCAGAGGGGAAGGATGAAGGAGCTGTCAGGAAAGAAGAGGGAACCGGGGGATGGAAGGAAGTGGGGGGACATCGGGTTGCGCGATGCGTAGGTCCTAATAGGTCCTAATAAGCTGCTTATGTATAAGCAGAGAAAAGCTCCGTAGTGTCCGGGACTCTCTAAACATAAGCCAGGTCATCAAGGAGCTGAGAATTTGTTCAATTGGGATTCAGAATGGGCAGAAAGGTTTTCCATTCAACAAATGTAGTCCATTTCGTTAAGGCAATCTATATGGAGGGGGCTGCTTTTGATTTCCATTTCCTAGGTATCACCGACCTAGCTGCAGTCAAGCAATGTCTCAGGAGGCCATGTTTGATCGTCTTGAAGGGCCCAGGAATCATGAATAAAAGCCCTATCTGAGGCAAGCAGGGAACGTGTAACCCAGTGATATGTTCGTGGATCTGAAAGATATTTTGCCACAAAGGGCGAATGGCCGGGCAGCACCACCAGACATGGAGCATGGTGCCTCCAGGAGCATCACATCTCCAGCAGACATCTGGGATGGATGGGAAGATTTTACAGAGCTCTTGTGGGCATCGATACCATCATGTCACTAGCTTAAAGTTTGTTTCTTGTGCTTTGCAGGGCATTGAGAGTCTATGTGCACACATAAAGGCTTTAGTCCAGTCCAAATCTGTGGGCGCTACCCCTGCT
>JARQOC010000002.1:160110552-160173149 GCA_033576535.1 Allobates femoralis | reverse complement strand
AATAATCTACATAAGTTAATTGAGTATATACAGGTAGCTCTGTGGGTATCAGAGTATACAGTGAGCTGCGTGGGTAGCAGAGTACACAGGCGGCTGCGTGGGTAACAAAGTATATACAGGTATGTGTGTGGGTCGCAGAGTATACAGGCAGCTGCGTGGGTAGCAGAGTATACAGGTGGTTGCGTGGGTAGCGGAGTATATACAGACGGCTCTGTGGGTAGCAGAGTATACAGGTGGCGGCCTGTGTAGGAGAGTATATAGAGGCAGCTCTGTGTGTAGCTGAGTATACAGGCTGCTGCGTGGGTAGCAGAGTATATACAGGCAGCTCTGTGGGTAGCACAGTATACAGCCGGCTGTGTGGGTAGCAGAGTATATACAGGTGTCTCTGTGGGTGGCAGAGTATACAGGCAGCTGCGTGGGTAGCAGAGTATACAGGCGGTTGCGTGGGTAGCGGAGTATATACGGGCGGCTCTGTGGGTAGCAGAGTATATACAGGCAGCTCTGTGGGTAGCACAGTATACAGCCGGCTGCATGGGTAGCAGAGTATATACAGGTGTCTCTGTGGGTGGCAGAGTATAGAGGCAGCTGTGTTGGTAGCAGAGTATATATAGGTAGCTCTGTGGGTAGCAGAGTATACAGGCAGCTGCATGGGTAGCAGAGTTTGTACAGGCAGCTCTGTGAGTAGCAGAGTAAAGAGTCAGCTGCGTGGGTAGCAGAGTATATACAGGCAGCTCTGTGAGTAGCAGAGTATACAGGCGGGTGCGTGGGTAGCAGAGTATATACAGGTGTCTCTGTGGGTCACAGAGTATACAGGTAGCTGCGTGGGTACCAGAGTATATACAGGTAGCTCTGTGGGTAGCAGAGTATACAGTCAGCTGCGTGGGTAGCAGAGTATATACAGGCAGCTCTGTCAGTAGCAGAGTATACAGCCGGCTGCGTGGGTAGCAGAGTATATACAGGTAGTTCTGTGGGTAACAGGTTTGTGGGTGTGATGGTGACCTTAATGGGCGTCCTGGTGGGTGGAGAGGTGATGTGACGTAATGGCTGTCACCACTGACTTCTTGTATGAGAGCTGCATACTTCCAGAGTGGAGGAAATCGTGGCGTGTCCTTGGTGTGAGGTAAATTTCGTGAAGGCGCATGCACGGTGAGGGATGGTTACTGCGCTCGTGCGGCTGTGAATGGCGTCGTAACTGTGGCTGGCGTGACTGCGGCTTACGGTGGGTCTCGAGCGCGCCATCGCTCTTGGGGCTGTGAATGGTGACGTAAGAGTTGGGGACGTGACTGTGGCTGGGGGTGGCGCAGTAGTGTGCCAGCGCTCGCGGGTCTTATTCTGTGAATAGCGGCTCGCGAAGGCGCTGAGCGCGATCGGTGGGGACGGTGCCGCGGTGCATGGCGGAATAGCAGCACAACATTGGTGATTAAATATATAGATACCTACAGCGGTGTGAGTGTGCAGCGATGCAGAAATCCAGGATGGGGGCCGGGGGACAGCGGGAAGGTGCGGGCAGGAGGGGGCCGGGGAAGAGCGGTCGGGTGCGGCCAGGAGGCGGGCGGGGAAGAGCGGTCAGGTGCGGGCAGGAGAAGGCTAGGGAACAGCGGGCGGGTGCGGGCAGGAGGGGGCTGGTGAAGAGCGGGCAGGAGATGGCTAGGGAACAGCGGGCGGGTGCGGGCAAGAGGGGGGCCCGTCCTGGCCGCACTTAAACACTGTTCCCGGACGTCATCCTGCGTGCAGCAGAGTGCTTAGCAGAGTATACGGGGCTCATTGGTTAGCAGAGTATATGGGGGTTGAGTGCTTAGCAGACTTGACGGCGGCTCATTGGTTAGCAGAGTATACAGGGGCTCATTGGTTAGCAGAGTATACGGGGGCTGACTGGTTAGCACAGTATACGCTGGCTCAGTAGTTAGCACTGTATACAGAGCCTCAGTGGTTAGCACTCTACAGTGGCTCAGTGGTTGGCACTGTATATTGTTTGTCAACAATTAGAACAGTAATGTGGCTCAATGGTTAGCACTGTATATGGTGGCTCAGTGGTTAGCACTGTATACGGTGGCTCAGTGGTTAGCACTGAATATGGTGGCTCAGTGGTTAGCACTGTATATGGTGGCTGAGTGGTTAGCACTGTATACGGTGGCTCAGTGGTTAGCACTGTATACGGTGGCTCAGTGGTTAGCACTGTATATGGAGGCCGAGTGGTCAGCGCAGGATGGAGGCAGAGTGGTCAGTGCAGGATGGAGGCAGAGTGGTCAGTGCAGGATGGAGGCAGAGTGGTCAGTGCAGGATGGAGGCAGAGTGGTCAGCGCAGGATGGAGCCAGTGGTCAGCGCAGGATGGAGCCAGAGTGGTCAGCGCAGGATGGAGGCTCAGTGGTGAGCGCAGGATGGAGGCTCAGTTGTGAGCGCAGGATGGAGGCTCAGTGATGAGCGCAGGATGGAGGCTCAGTGGTCAGCGCAGGATGGAGGCTCAGTGGTCAGCGCAGGATGGAGGCTCAGTGGTCAGCGCAGGATGGAGGATGAGTGGTCAGCGCAGGATGGAGGCTGAGTGGGGAGTGCAGGATTGAGTGGTCAGCGCAGGATGGAGTGGTGAGCAGACGAAGGAGGGTGAGTGGTGAGCGCAGGATGGAGGGCTCAGTGGTCAGCGCAGGATTGAGGCTCAGTGGTGAGCACAGGATGGAGTGGTCAGCAGAGGATGGAGGCTCAGTGGTGAGCGCAGGATGGAGGCTGAGTGGTCAGCGAAGGATGGAGGGCCAGTGGTGAGCGCAGGAAGGAGGCTGAGTGGTCAGCACAGGATGGAGGGGCAGTGGTCAGCGCAGGATGGAGGCTGAGTGGTGAGCAGAGGATGGACGCTCAGTGGTCAGCGCAGGAAGGAGGCTCATTGGTCAGCTCAGGATGGAGGGGCAGTAGTCAGCGCAGGATGGAGGGGCAGTGGGTGGTCAGCGCAGGGCGGAGGGCCTGTGGGTGGTCAGCGCAGGACGGAGGGCCTGTGGGTGGTCAGCGCAGGAGGGAGGGCCTGTGGGTGGTCAGCGCAGGACAGAGGGCCTGTGGGTGGTCAGCGCAGGACAGAGGGACAGTGGGTGGTCAGCGCAGGACAGAGGGACAGTGGGTGGTCAGCGCAGGACAGAGGGACAGTGGGTGGTCAGCGCAGGACAGAGGGATAGTGGGTGGTCAGCGCAGGACAGAGGGACAGTGGGTGGTCAGCGCAGGACAGAGGGACAGTGGGTGGTCAGCGCAGGATGGAGGCTCAGTGGTGAGCAGAGGATGGACGCTCAGTGGTCAGCGCAGGAAGGAGGCTCATTGGTCAGCGCAGGATGGAGGGGCAGTAGTCAGCGCAGGATGGAGGGGCAGTGGGTGGTCAGCGCAGGGCGGAGGGCCTGTGGGTGGTCAGCGCAGGACGGAGGGCCTGTGGGTGGTCAGCGCAGGACAGAGGGACAGTGGGTGGTCAGCGCAGGACAGAGGGACAGTGGGTGGTCAGCGCAGGACAGAGGGACAGTGGGTGGTCAACGCAGGACAGAGGGACAGTGGGTGGTCAACGCAGGACAGAGGGACAGTGGGTGGTCAGCGCAGGACAGAGGGAGAGTGGGTGGTCAGCGCAGGATGGAGGCTCAGTGGTGAGCAGAGGATGGACGCTCAGTGGTCAGCGCAGGAAGGAGGCTCATTGGTCAGCTCAGGATGGAGGGGCAGTGGTCAGCACAGGATGGAGGGGCAGTGGTCAGCGCAGGATGGAGGGCCTGTGGGTGGTCGGCGCAGGACAGAGGGACAGTGGGTGGTCAGCGCAGGATGGAGGGAGAGTGGGTGGTCAGCGCAGGATGGAGGGAGAGTGGGTGGTCAGCACAGGATGGAGGGAGAGTGGGTGGTCAGCGCAGGATGGAGGGAGAGTGGGTGGTCAGCGCAGGATGGAGGGACAGTGGGTGGTCAGCGCAGGATGAAGGGACAGTGGGTGGTCAGCGCAGGATGGAGGGACAGTGGGTGGTGAGGTCAGGATGGAGGGAGAGTGGGTGGTGAGGTCAGGATGAAGGGACAGTGGGTGGTCAGCGCAGGATGGAGGGACAGTGGGTGGTGAGGTCAGGATGGAGGGAGAGTGGGTGGTCAGCGCAGGATGGAGGGAGAGTGGGTGGTCAGCGCAGGATGGAGGGAGAGTGGGTGGTCAGCGCAGGATGGAGGGAGAGTGGGTGGTCAGCGCAGGATGGAGGGACAGTGGGTGGTCAGCGCAGGATGAAGGGACAGTGGGTGGTCAGCGCAGGATGGAGGGACAGTGGGTGGTGAGGTCAGGATGGAGGGAGAGTGGGTGGTCAGCGCAGGATGGAGGGACAGTGGGTGGTGAGGTGAGGATGGAGGGAGAGTGGATGGTCAGGTGAGGATGGAGGGACAGTGGGTGGTCAGGTCACCTGGAGGGAGAGTGGGTGGTCAGGTGAGGATGGAGGGACAGTGGGTGGTCAGGTCACCTGGAGGGAGAGTGGTTAGGATGTGTCCCCCGCTTGCATCGGGTGTCAGGCGCAGTCTGTGTGGAAAGCGCAGCAAGGAAAGAGCGGTCATGTGATATCTGTCACATGACCGCTCATTACCGGGTGAGACCGAGCGGCCGGTGAGAGGGGGACGGGTAGGGGTAATAGAGCGGTGGGAAGGGGCTGGAATGGAGGGTGTGTGTGCAATGGAGCGGTGGGGGGGCCGCAATATAGGGGGGGTGCGCATTGGAGAGGTGGGGGGGCCGCAATGGAGGGGGATAAAGCGCAATGGAGCGGTGCTGGTGGAATGGAGCGGTGGGGTGGGCGATGGAGCGAGGAGGGGAGGGAGGGAATGAAGCAGCGGGTGGCGGTGGGAAAGTGGAGCCGGTGGGGCGAGATGTAATATCCAAGATGGCGGCGAAATCTCGCGAGATTTTGCACGCCATGTTGGAAATTACATGTCGCCGCAAGGACAGTGCTCCTCCAGCTGCATGGCGTCACCGAGGCCCCAGCGTTGCTAGAGCAGCGAGGGGCAGCGGTGACCTCGCGGCGGCGGGGCGGAGGCGGCGGCAGGGCGGAGGCGGCGGCAGGGCGGACGGGTGCGCGGCGGAGACGGCGGGTGGCGGAGACGGCAGTGCGGGTCTGCGGCTCGTGATGACGCTGCGCGTCATCACTCGCAGTCCCGCGCAAAGCATTCTGGGATTCGGCTACAGTGCCCGAATTCCAAACTGCGGATTATATAAATAGATAACTGCTCGTAGATCAACATCGCTGGTTTCCTTTATTTTCTCCTTCCCTAGAAATAAGAGATTTAAATTATTTCCAATGTGTTTATATGAAAGTAATATTTTGTTTTATTGCATATATTATTTCTACTGGCCAATATTCAGGCCCCTTTCACATCTATGCGTCTGCTGCGTTTTGCTTCATTTGCGTTTTCATGCGTTTTTACCGCAAAAACGCATCAAAACACATGCGTTTTTGTCCCCATTGATTTTAATGGAAACGCATGAAAAACGCATGAAAAACGCATTTAAAAACGCATGTGCGTTTGCAAAAACGCAAAACACATGCGTTTTTGCAAACGCAGCTCAAAACGTGGCAAACAACATTTTGGGCTGCGTTTGCAAAAACGCATGCGCTTTGCATTTTTGCAAACGCACATGCGTTTTTCTTGCGTTTCCATTAAAATCAATGGGGACAAAAATGCATGCATTTTGATGCGTTTTTGCGGTAAAAACGCATGAAAACGCAAATGAAGCAAAACGCAGCAGACGCATAGATGTGAAAGGGGCCTTAGGGTATGTGGACACGATCAGTGTTTGCAGCGTTTTGGACTCGGTGTGTTTGCCCTTCATCCATACGCTGCATTGTAAAGTATAAGCAAAGTGGATGGGATTTACAGAAAATATACGCACACTGTGTGTCTTTCCTCCGCAGCTTAAACTGACATGTGGGGTGGCTTTCTGTATTGCCGCTTGTCATGTAAATTTATTGCTGCGGAGTTGAAAGTGACCGTGGGCACAGGGCGTTCACCCACGGAAATCACTGGTGTCGCCGTAAGAGATAAGACTCTGCGTCCAGCACTCAGCGTCTTCAGAATATGTGCACATACCCTTAGAAGGGCTATTACTATTATCTTTAATCTATATACAGATATATATAGATAGGAAGTACAAGAGAGGCATAGATTTTGTAGAAAGTAGAGAAAAAAATCTATAAACTCTTATTGCATCATCAAAAGTTAAGGAGCCGATTGTTTTTTTTTTTTACTCTACATGATATAATAGCTATAGAAACAAATACCTAAATGTGGGGCACTGCGGCTGTTTCAGCTGCCCCTGACTTACAAGTTCTGTCAACGGTTAATGGTGGCCGAACTCTAAAATCTCCCATGGCTTCCCAGCTCCCAATCATGGTTATTCTCCTACCCCTTTCCTTTAAAGTGTGCCTGCCCCCTTGAGTATAAGAGGCTGGACCTGCGGCCACTTTAACTTCTCCCACAGTCTGGTACCCGGAGCGTAGATCGTGTTGCCAGGTCAGGATGGGCTCGCTTACTTCCGCGGTCAGGGAGAGGATGACAAGTGAGGGAGCCGTATGAATCGCTACTTAAGGCTGCCTTCAGATTTGCAGATGCCTCCGCAGCGTTTTGCGGAGGCATCTCCAAGCATCTGCATGCAGACCCCAGCCCCTATGTTTATAATGGAGCGCACGGCGGTCTGCAGATGCTTGCAGACCGCCGTGCGCTCCCATTGCCCGCCATATGTGATCTGTGCGCAGGCGGATCACACACTCCCGCCCACACCAGGGACGCGACATGTTACTTGGTTAATCTGGCGGCTCCTCCGTGGGTGATGCATCCGTGCAGGTCTTCAATTCTTTCCCGCCCTCCTCAGCGTCTGAGCCCCGACATCAATCAGGCTCCGAACATGCGCAGAGCCTCTGCGCGTGCTCCAAGCAGGGTTCCACCCCCAGATTCCTGCCCACTGCCAGCAGCAGCCTCACTCTGGTAGCCCGGTCTGGACATACAGGTGCCTGCTGTCCCCTCCTTCTTGGGCTGCATGCTGCCTGGGACTGAGGGACCCCTACATGACCCCTCTTAACAACAGTGCCATTCAGGGAGCTGAAGCCCTCCATGGTCATCTGGAGATGGGTGGCACAGTCAGCTCAGGACCTCTTTCATTAGGTTCACAGGTGGTAAGGCCCCATAGGATTTTAGCCACAGCTCAAGGGGTCATAATGGGGGGAGAGATCAGCTACAGGGCCTGACTGGGCGTATTTTAACCCCCCATTGTCCCAACAGGTCCCTACCATGGAGACTGAGGAGCTTTTGAACCCCCTGCTGCCAGCAAGCAACCGTGAACCGCCCGTAATAATCCTGCAGGGACAGTCCCCACTGGTGCCGGTGGACATGGGCCTAGCTCAGAGGGCACAGTTGGATCGAGGCTACGGTGGGACCCCCATAGTGCCGGGACCTGGGGCCCGGGATCACCATGACAGGCGTGGCAGTCGGGCATTAAGGTCTCGCTCGTCTTCAAGCAATAGGGAGCATAGCTACCACAGTTGTATGAGCAGGATTTCTTATAGATCCAGGTGCAAACATCGCTCCAGGTCTTACAGGAGCCATAGCCAGTCCAGAGCACCAAGAAGGAGCAGGAGGTTGTGTTCGTGGCATAGTTTTTCCCGTTCTTCCTCAGTAGACTCCCGGATTGATCATCACCACGGCCAGAATCATAGCTGCACTTAGATAAGATAAGATAAGATAAGATAAACTTTATTGATCCCGGAGGAAATTACAGTATTACAGCAGCAGAACAAAGATCAAGAACATTACACACTTTACAAAATAAGTCTATATGGACAGCAGATGCGGGTAGACTGGTACATGTACCTCACCTATTCCCCCATAACCTTAGAACTTCACTTAGTCTTGGGATGCTTTACACTTATACATTTGTTAAACATCCCCACAGCTGTCGGAACAAACGATTTTCTGTATCTTTCCTTTTTACACATTAGTTGGATTAGACGCTTGCTGAATGTGCTCTTCTGCTTCGCAAACAGTTCAGAGAGCGGGTGTGTATTGTTGCTCATTATAGCCTTGCATTTCTTATTAATTCTATCCTCTAATACCTCCTCGAAAGTCCTAAGTTGTAGACCCACCGCCACACTAGCCTTCTTGATAAGTTTATTCAGCTTATTAGCGTCAGCTGTGTGCACACTACTACCCCAGCATATTATTGCAGCAAAGATTGCACTCACCACAATAGATTGGTAGAACATTTCAAGCATTTTTTACACACATTAAACGACCTTAACTTCCTTAGGAAGTAAAGTCTACTCATCCATTTCTTGCAAACCTTCTCCATATGGCACCTCCAATCAAGCTTGCTGTCCAGGTGAACCCCCAAATATTTGAAATTCTCCACCATCTCCACATCCTGACCATCAATAGTGATAGGTAAGCAATCCTTCATGCACCTTCCATAACTCAACACCAACTCCCTGGTTTTCTTTACGTTGAGTTCTAAATGGTTAGCCTGGCACAGTCAACAAAGTCCAAAACCACCCTTCTGTATTCTCCTCCCCGGCCTCTCTCAAACCTCCGACTATCACTGAGTCATCAAGTACTTCTGAAGGTGACAAAGGTCTGATTTATACTGAAATCAGCTGTGTATAACGTAAAAAGGAATGGCGACAGCACGTTCTCTGAGGCTCCAACACTGCTCCGAACACTATCCGATACTGCCGCCCCCAACCTTACGAACTGTGGCCTTTCCGACAGTAATCAATGATCCAATTCACTAATCCCTCATCAACCGCCATTTCAACCAGCTTTTTACGTAATAATAGTGGCTGTAAGGTATTGAATGCACTGGAGAAATCGAAGAACATGGCACGCACAGTGGTTCCATCATTGTCCAAAAAGGAATGTACTGTTTGTAGCAGATAGACTACAGCATCGTCCACCCCCAGACTCTGCCAATACAAAAACTGAAGGGGTCCGTAAAAGCAGACACCCTCGGACACAAGTAGGTAAGTACAATTCTCTCCAAGGACTTCATCGCATGCGATGTTAAGGCCACCGGTCTATAGTCGTTATGGGAGCTCGGGAAGGTAGTCTTGGGAACCGGCACCAGGCAAGAAGTCTTCCATAGAACTGGTACTGTCTGTGAATGTAAGCTCCAGTTAAACAGGTGCTGGAAGACAGTGCACAACTCATTTGCACACACTCTGAGGACACGTGGACAGATACCATCAGGCCCTGCTGCTTTACCAATGACCAGCTTACTAAACTGTTCCCTCACATCATTTTCGGAGATCAAGAAAGTCTCTAACTTCCTCCCCCCAGTTGATATTGCTTGTCGCTCCCCGGCCCTCTCCCCTGTTGACATCGCACATTTATTGTTGAATCTGTTGAAAAACTCATTCATTTCATTAGCCATGATCAGCCCCCCACCCCCCTGATCTGACCTTGCCTTAAACCCAGTCAATAGCTTCATTCCAGCCCACACTTCTCTGGAGTTGTTGTGTGACAATTTATTTTCCAATTTAATTCTGAATGCTTCACGGGCAATCTTAATTTTCCCCTTTAAGTCTCGCTGTACAATTTTCATTTCCTCCTTGTCCTTCCTTTTAAAAGCTTTTTTTTTCCTGTTTAGTAGATGTTTCAATTCTTTTGTAATCCAAGGCTTATTGTTTGCATAACACCGAATCTCATGAATAGGTACAATATTGTCAGTACAAAAGTTGATGTAATCAGTAACTCTCCCGGTAACCTCATTAACATCATCATTAGGTTCCCTGGCACATAACACCTCCCAGTCTGTGCAATCAAAGCAGTCTTGTAACCCCTTCTCTGCTGCCGGAGACCACTTCCTTATCTGTTTAATTGTCGCTGGTTGTTTGCAGACAACTGGTTGATAGGCTGGAGACAATAGTATGAGGTTGTGGTCAGATTTCCCCAGGGGAAGCAATGCAGATGATGAGTAAGCATCCTTAACACTGGCATAGAGGAGATTCAATATATAATTGTCCCGTGAAGAACATTTGACATATTGATAGAACTTTGGTAATGAGATCTTGGCTCGATTAAAATCCCCAGAAATGACAGTTAGAGAGTTAGGTTGTTTCGTCTGAAGCTGGGCAATCACCCCAGACAGTACTTCCCCAGCTGCCTCTGGATTTGCAGATGGTGGTATATACGACACCACTGCAATAACAAAAGAGAATTCTCCTGGTCAGATAGTAAGGCCTGAGGCCCACTGCTAATAGTTCAATGTTTGGGCAACAATGTCTCTCCTTTACTGTTACATGCCCCTGATTACACCATCTGTTGTTAATGTACAGTATCACTCCTCCGCCCTTCTTCTTACCGCACTTCACTCTGTCCCTGTCAGCCCGAACCATTTGAAACCCTTGTACCGATACACTTGAATCTGGGACGTCCTCATGCAACCAGGTTTCTGTAAAGCACATGAGACTGTATTCCCTGAACTCCTTCTGGGTCTTACTCAGAGCCAGCAGTTCATCCGACTTGTTACCAAGCGATCGTACATTACCCATGATGATGGATGGGACCGCAGGTTTAAACCTTCTCCTCCAGGACTTGATCTTCTTGCCTGCTCTGCAACCTCTGAAAGGTCTCCTCATTTCCCGTGGAACATGTGGTATTGCAAGTGCTGGAGAAGACTTTGTCCTGCGCAGTTCCAGAAGACGACTCCTTGAATACACTACTCGTTTCGCGACAGACCTAGGGACAACCATCCGATCAGTGATTCCATCCATCCCACGAGGCCTCTCCGTGGCATATTGTATACGGTGCTCTCCGCCGAGCACATATGGCTGTATCATTGACACAGGCTGTGGGCAACAACATACATCCATCGGTAGTATTAGCTGAGATGGACCATATTGAGTACCCCAAAGTGGCCATGCCAGCAGGGGACTTGTGAGTGGTAGTGGAGGATCCAGGTGAAAAACATATGCTGTGTGCCCAGCGGCAGTAGAAAGTGTGGGTGTGCTGCATTTTCCATCCCACAGCAGACCAGCATGCAGGAACGTCGCAATCCACGAGATGAAAACATTGCATAGATCCAAGGTTGAAATTAGAGGTCCAAAAAGAAATCAGGAAAGGTACAAAGACTGTAGCAAAACTGTAACAAACAAAATAATAGCTGCTGCAATGGGCTGCCAATAGCAAGGCGCCCTATTGTCTCCACAGTCTGGCAGAGAGCAGACAGGCACGTCTGCACACCTCTGAGTCCAGCTGAAGAAGAAGCGATTCCCGAGCAAAGGAATACTGATGTCGCTGTTCAACCATCAATCCCACAACAATCTGTTGGAGTGGTCATCACGCACGCGCCGGCGCCCGGCGGTGAATATACATGTATCGGGGTATGGGGTGGGTGGGCTGAGGTAGTAGATGTTTTAAAGAATATTTTAGCTGGAAAAATTTTGATCAACCCGAAAGCTTTACAACTGGTGGCACAATTGGAACTGGTACGGCCCGACCTCCACAAGACTACTTTCTTTTGTGGGGTCCCCCCTTTGGGCTCACATTTTGACCCAGAAACCGCTCAAAAGATTTGGGATAATGATTATGTGGACATTTGGTCCTTGGTCTCGACGGAGCAGAGTACGGTAGATAGAGAGCGTAGGCCCTTCGACAGACCCTACGAGCGAACACCCAAAGTGCCTAAAACAATGAGTAATTGGCTCCAAACATTTTGCGTGCTGGGCAGCGTTTGTGGGGTAAAAGCACCCTGAGAGATGCTCCGAATTATTTACTTACATTGATACAATTTATAATTCGTACAAATCCTATGGGGGTTCGCAATGGTGGAAATTCGATGAGGACTTCCACCGCTGGCTAGCAATTAACCCTCAATTGTGCTGGCGGGTCAAGGCCACTGACTCCTGGCTCCATCTAATGATGTTGCAAAAAACCACACAGCCCTTTCCAGGACGGGCCCCCTCCGCTGGTCTCTTCAGTGCGGTGGCTGTATGCAGACCAGGTTGTTGCTGGTTGTTTAATGAGGGACACTATAATTTCCAAGCTACCTGTAAATATAAGCATGAATTTTCCATCTGGAAGCAAAGCTCATATCGCCCCTAAATGCCCCAAACAGCAGGCTAAAATCGGGTTGGCGAAGCCCCCCACTGAGGGAGACCCCAAGGTCCCCGGCGAGCGAGGCCATGATGGAACCGTGGCTAAGGCTGTATCCTAATGAGTAAGCTGCTGCCACTTTGTGGGAAGGTTTTTTGGTCAGGTTTTTCATACCATTCACGTTTTCTAGGTCCGGCACGTTTGCGACAAATTTGAAATCGGCTAAAGATTTTCCCAGGTACTGGCACAGAAGTTTTCCAAAGAAAATTCCTAGGGCAGGATGCGACGCCCTTCACTCCCCCTATTTTATAACTTATGGGTTTCCCCGCTAGGAGTTGTCCCTAAGAAGGAATCGGGCGAGTTCTGGCTGATACACCATCTTTCGTACCCAGCCTGGTCATCTATGAATGATGTCATCCCACCCGAGGATTCGTCCGTATCTTATGTGTCTTTCGATCAGGCAGTTGCCCTGGTCTGAGAGGCAGGCTTGGGGGCCGAGTTGGCTAAATTGGACGTGGCGGCGGCGTTCCGCCTGCTGCCCGTTCACCCCAACTGCCACCATGTATTGGGTTGTTATTTTGAAGGGGGCTATCATTATGACACTTGTTTGCCAATGAAGTGCTCTATATCTTGTCAATTTTTTTAACTTTTTGCTCATTCCTTGAATGGGCAACCCAGCGGAATTCGGGTGTTTGGTCAACCACTCATTACCTGGATGACTTTTATTTGTGGGCCCGGGGTCATCTGACGCTTGTCGCTTGGCCCTTAATTGTTTTGAGGAATTGTGTTCTGAGTTCGGCATGCCATTGTCCGCAGAGAAGACGGTCGGCCCAGTCACCCGCATCTCCTTTTTAGGCATAGAAATTGACCCTGTCACCATGGTCTTCAGACTACCGGCTGATAAAATCAGGAAACTAACTTTGTTGATCAGAAGGTTACCATCGCATAGATCCAATCCCTGTTAGGAATGTTGGCTTTCCCGTGACAGGGTTATGCCGATCTTTTTGCGTCGCCTGTGCTTGAGACCAGGGGTATCAAGGCGGCCAACCATAGGATTCGGTTGACAGCCAGTTGAAGGACGACATTTCAGTATGGAAAACCTTCTTAGCCGATTATAATGGTCACAGCTTGTTTTCAAACGGCCGAGGTGTCGATTTCTGACATCTCCCTTTTTACCGACACAGTGGGGTCCTCGGGTTTCGGGGTTGTCCTCGGTACGCATTGGCCTGATGAATGGCACAAAAAGGGTGGTCAAAAAACTTGACTCTACTAGAGCTATTCCCAATAATAGTGGCAATCTCTGTCTGGCTGGATTCTCTCTGGAACCGAAGGCTTCGTTTTTGGACTGACAACGAAAGCGTAGCGCACGCGGGTCAATCATCTTTCTTCGGCCTCGTTGCCTGTAATCAAGCTTTTGCGTTATCTGGTACTGCAGTGTTTGCAACTGAATATTTGGTTCAGAGCTAGGCATGTTCGGGGCATACATAATAAAATTGCTGATGCTTTGTCTCGCTATTAATTTCAGAAGTTCAGGAGTTGATCCTGTCAGTGGACGTGAGGGTCCGGTCTTCCCGGATTCAGTCTGGAGGATACGGCAGACACCTGATGCCTCTCGTTAGAGCCTCGGTCGCTCCTTCCACATGGAGAGCCTATGGTAAGGGCTGGGGAGAATGGGTTGATCTGATGGGTCACGAGGGGAATGTCGTTGTAGGGATGGCAATCTGGACTACGTCCTATGTTATTTAGCTCAGTTGCGGGCGTCTTGCCGTCGCACAAAACTGGCTTTCGGGATAGCTTTTCATTTCAAGTTAAGAGGTTGGGAGGACGCCGCGAAGAATTTAGTAATTTTACAGGTTTTGAAGGGTTGGAAGAGGGAACAGCGGATTCCTGACACATGGCGTCTGAAATCTTTTGACTTATTGCGTCGCTTATTAGATGCGTTGGCCTTTGTATGGGACTCAGATTATGAAGCAATTTTATTTTCCGCTGTTTTTGGGCTGGCTTTTTTCGGCGCCCTGCGTGTAAGTGAGCTGGTTACCAATTCCCGGCTGGGGAAGGTCTCCTACACGCAGTCACAGTTTGCACACAGGACTTATGCATTAGAATATGTCGTTCTAAAACAAACTAAGTGGGATGGGGGGTTTGTTTCCCCCTTTTTTCAATTCCGGGCCCGGTTTGCACTTGTTTGCTAATTCAACATTATGTGGCGTTATGGCAAAGAGTCTGAAATGTTTTGCGCATGCCGACCGTACCCCGGTCACCGCGCATCAATTTCAGTTTTTTCTTAAGAGCGCCCTGTGGGCTGTTGGTTGCCTCACTGACGATTTCGGGACTCACTCGTTCCGCATCAAAAGCGGCGACTGAGGTGTCACACGCTGGCCTGTCGGTCGAAGTGAGTAGGCGTGTAGGTGGCTGGAGGTCTGATTGCTTTCAGAGATATGTGAGACCTGACTTACTGAAATTGGTTATGTTTTGTTCTAAAAAAAAAAAAAAATAAAGGAAAAGAATGGCATATATGCAATGTGAGTTAAGTTAAGCCTGATGTTATCTTCCTGTTCAGGACGGGCCATGATTGAGTGATTTATTTCCTTCTTTTCAGTGTGTTCTAGGTTTATACACCAAGAGGTGTAATGTAAGAGTGAATTGGTGGGATGTGGTCGGAATTTATTTTTCTTCTAGATGAACTCCATCCAAGTGTATGGATATTGGGCCATTCTTACATATTCTGGGCTGCTCAACAAGCTGAGACACGTCCTGGAGGAAGAACGTTGGGTTTCCATGATGTCAGTTTCAACTGGATGGGCATCAGGGGTCTGTTTTGGGCACAGGTGCTGCAAGAAGTGGTGAGGATTTCCAGGTGTGTCCCCGGCCCTGTCATCCTGGTCATCCACGACGGAGGGAACGACCTAGTTAACTTTTGGTGGGTGAATTATGTACCTTGATATGAATTTATATTTTCTCGGAGCTTGTCCTGGTGTGGTCCGAGGTTGTTCCTTGGGTGGTTTGGCAGGGCGCCAGGGATGGGCGGCTCTGGAAAGATCGTGCAGAACAATGAAAAATTATAGCCCAATATGTAGCTTTTACAGGGGGTATATGAATCGGTATTATCAGCTCGAAACTTCACCAGCTGTTTCATGCTCTAGGACGGGGTTCACCTCAATGAGTACGGCCTGGACATTTTTATTTCTGGTCTACAAACGGTATTGAACAAGCCCTGCATTCTTTTCTGTTGGGGGGTCGCAGCTCGGGCCTTGGCCCTCGCTCTTCCGTGGCGGAGGGAGTGACATGGTAATAAGTCTGCCTGTGCTGGATGGCCAGTGACAGAACACTTATAGTCACTTGGCGTAAAGGCAGTTTGTTGCCTACATGGGGCATGCGGCCAATATTACAAATTTTTCTTCTAAAAGATAAAAATTGAGTTGAATGTTTTGATACCTCTTAATTAAAGGTTTAAAACGTTTATTGTTGTCTGTGTGTTATTATTCGGCCTGGGTACGGTGGTCTTGTTAGTCTTACTTGTAAGAGTAAAGATACTGGCAGGCGAAAAGTTATATAAATTGAGATGAATCTAATACAAACATTTTCATGAAAAAAAAAAGATGAAACAAAACAGCAAGAAGAAGCATTAAAATGTAAAATTTTGCTCTCACAAAGATATTATGAATTGACAGTACAGGGTTAAGTGAATTATAGTTTATTTACATGCAGCTTTTCTGATTTAAAAACAGAAAGACCAAGAAAAATCTTCACAAAGTGTAAAGCATATTTCTATTCAGAGCATTGAGAAATGCAGTTCATATCAAAGCAATTTGCAAATTATACCACAAGCTCCAGCAATGATAAAGGATATAAATCATACTGACTGCTGCATATTGTTGAGTTCTATCTGCTGCTAAAAACACATTTCCAGGTTACTAGTTCTGTAAGTAAATATAAAAATGTTTTATATATGGAGCAGCAAGTCATCTATTATGTGGCGTAATTAATTTTTCCTGCAGTTCCTCCATTTTATTGAAAATAATAAGAATGTCTACTTCTATAGAGCGCTTCTATAGCCCTAACTTTTAATAATCTGAATACTAGCTACTAACAAATTATACGTTGCGACAATTTCTACTTAGTTTTTCATATATGTTTAATTTTTAGAATGTAGGCTTTATTGTTTTTGCATAAGTGGTAGTATATTATATTTAAAATTAATACCAGAAAAAACATATGAACTAAAATTCTATCAAGCACATTTAAAGGAAAACTTCACATAAAAAGTTTTTATTTTAAATTATATTATTTATTATTATTATTATTATTAATATATTAATAATAAATAATATAATTAATTAATTATTATATATTTATTCAAGGTTTTAGGCAGTGTTATGCAATTATGAGGCAGTGTGAATTGATCATGAATGAAGACTAGCAACCTAAAAATCATAAATATCATAATTACCTTAACCTTTTAACATGTCCTAGGTACCTTAACGCTTCAATGTTGAAACAATATCCTTAACATGAACCCTCCTTGAACCCTGTTTTGAATCGTGGTAGTGACATTGTTTTGAAATCGTTGGTGATCTGTGTCACACGTCTATATGTACACCAACATTAATAGAGTTCGCGGCGACCAACCACGAAGATGAATTTTCTGCAGCTACTTGTGATCTCTTATCTTTCGTTCTGGAATATTGGAAAGTTCCGACATATTAGTGTTCACACAGCTTTGCTTAGGTTTGTGACGTTGGACCTCCATGTAGACATACACACAATCGTCGATTTTAATTATCCATATCTATAATCCATTAGCATAAACGATTGTCCTTGAAGATCAACTGGACTTGTAATGGATATCCTTGTATTGGATACCATGTTATCCTTTAGATTGTACTCAGAACTAAGGCCCCAATTGCAGATGCGCATTTCGTGACTGACCATCAGTCGTGTTGGCAATTCTGATGCTGGCTACGGATCAGCACTAGGATGGTGGGGTAGCTGTTCTTATGGATCCAATCCTGGCCTCGACGCAGTGAGCGCTTACAGGCCAGAAACCCATTCCGCGGTCTGGCTAAGCTCCATCATGCGTCGGATTGATCGAAGCATAACAGACCCGTCCTGTTCTCCGATCCGTTGTCTTAAGCCCCCTCACAATAAGCAAGATACGGACAGATCAGAATCATCAACCAGTTCTAGTCTAACAGTTCCAGAGCACGCAAGTATTGCATTTAGCAGTGCATCACTCCATCAAGATGAGGTCTGATTGCGTGCACCATTTCATCCATTTTGAGTAGTGAGGGATGCAGCGAAACGCCAGTTGAAGTATCAGTTTTTTGACAGTCACCTAGTTTATTATGCCAGTCAACATTTCAATTGCCTTTTCGGACGAGCTCCCACTTAAATGCATACATCCCAGTATTCACTGTCCCTTTGTTAGTTTGTGCTCCGTCTAGGATTGCCTGGACTCCCGTTACGCGCCTTATGTACGCTACATACACCTACGCCATGAGAACCTCACATTCACATCCCTTCTGTGAGCTAACTAGGCCGGCTACAGGGTGCCTCGACTCCAATCCTAAACTTTTTAACCATAGACCCTAGGGTACTACCTTACAGACCCGACTGGAGGGCAGCTCTCTATTCACAATTCCATAAGTCAATACGTACTCCTTTCTGGGCACATACGCCCTCGCTATATTGATCCCTCAGTGTCTCCCGCCACTCCCATTTGTGTGTGATGAACATCCAGGCCACCAAACAGAGCATAGCAGGATCGCTCACACAACCCAGCGAATGATACTTCTTCGTTGCTGAGAATAGGGGAAATTGTTAACGACATTATTATAGCGGTGTCGGACAGAACGATGCAGCAGGTTGGCTGATCGTTGATCCTCTGATTTGAGAACATGTTTTCAAATCTGGATTCAGCGATCCAACGATTTATCGTATCCATATCTGAGTCACACGCAATGAGGTAGTAACGATGTCGCTTGAACGACTCCAAACTCGTGATGTTTAAGCGATATTGTTAACGATATTGTACCATGTAATGAGGCCTTTAGGATTTGTGCCAGATCAGAGCTCCAATCTGCAGATGCTGCATTTCGGAGTAACTGCCCCTCATTAGTACAGTGTGTGGGTATTCTGATCTGGCTATATGAGAGGCTAAGAGAAGGTCTGCGGGAATAGCTGTTCTCCTTATGGAGATCAATCTGCCTGCTGACATGAGGAGACTTATAGCCAGAATACTCATATTTCCCAGAGGAGTATTGCGGCTATAAGTCTCCTCATGCTGGCAGGCAGATTGATCTCCATTAGGAGATTAGCTTTTCCTCCAGACCTTGTCTTAAGCCCCCGTCACAATAAGCAAGATCGCTAGCAAGATCGCTGATACATCACAGGTTTTGTGACGTAACAGTGACCTCCCCAGCGATGTCGCTAAGTATGACATATAGCAGTGATCAGGCCCCTGCTGTGAGGTCGCTGATTGCTGCACATGGTTCAGGACCATTTGTGAGGTAGTGCAGGGATTGCAAGACAAACGGCCGTGAGCCCGGTATCAGTTTATACAGTACCCGGATTTATTCATGAGGCACAGCAGTGGCGCAAGTTGCCGGGTTCCGGGACGCAGCCGGGTACAATGCATACATCCCCCGGACAGTAACACGGTCCCTTCAGGTTAGGAGTTCTCTCCGGTCTAGGTTGCCCTGGGCTCCCGGGTTAGGCCGTGTTGTAACAGCACACAGCCTCTCACGCCCTGGACCTGACCACTCAGCAGTCCCTTCTGCCTCAACTCAGGCCGAAGCTCTCCACAGGGGACCCCGCCCCATCTCCTAACCTAGCTTTTAACCCCATGACTCCCTCTGGGGAAAACCTACAAGACCCGGACTGGAGTGGAGCGTCCCTCTATCCTATATTCCATACCGAGTTCAATACGTGACAGTGCACTTTCTGGGGACACATAGCGCCCCTCGCATATGATCCCCCTCAGTGTCTCACACACCCCCCCCCCCTCTGTTCAAACGTGTGGGGTTGAACACCAGCCACCAAACAGGGTGCCCGGGACAGGGCATCAGCATTGCCTTGCAACTTGCCAGCCTGTTGCTCCACCGAAAAACTGGTCTTGGAGGGACAGGAACCATCGGGTGACCCGAGCATTCCGTTCCGTGGTATTCTGCATCCAGACCAGGGGAGAATGGTGCGTAACCAACCGGAACTGCCGCCCGAGCAAATAGTAGCATAGGGACTCCAAGGCCCATTTTACAGCCAAGCACTCCTTATCCACTCAAGTAGGTGACCGGATGTTCGTCTCTGTTCACCTCTTGCGACAGCACAGCCCCAAGTCCCACCTCAGAGGCATCTGTTTGCACGATGAAGGTGCTCTTGAAGTTGGGACTGATGAAGACTGGCTGTCCGCACAATGCCACCTTCATATCCTGAAATGCCGCCTCCGATTGGGGATTCCAGCGCACCATAACCGACTTTTCCCCTTTAAGAGATCGGACAGGGCCGTGGTTCGAACAGCAAAGTTGGGTATGAAGCATCTGTAGTACCCATCGATGCCGAGGAATGCCCTCACCTGTGTGGTAGACACCGGTCGGGGCCAGTTTTGAATGGCCTCGAATTTATTTATTTGGGGTTTGATAACCCCTCGCCCAATCACATACCCCAGGTACCGGGCCTCCTCGAGACCCACAGCACATTTTTTTGGATTCGCCGTCAGGCCCTAAGCGAATTCACCACTGCCTGCACCTGGGACAAATGCGTGTGCCAATCCTTACTGAAGATGATGATGTCATCCAGATAAGCGGACGCATATTTCTGATGGGGTCTTAACACTATGTCCATTAGCCGCTGGAATGTAGCCGGGGCACCATGCAACCCAAAAGGCAATACGACGTAGTGATAGAGGCCCTCCGGGGTAACAAAGGCGGTCTTCTCCTTGGCCGACTCGGTTAGCAGCACCTGCCAGTAACCCTTGGTTAGATCGAGCATCGTGAAATACTGGGCCTGCCCCAGTCTTTCAATTAGCTCGTCCACCCGGGCCATGGGATAAAGGTCGAATTTCTACACCTCATTCAACTTCCAGAAGTCATTGCAAAACCGCAGCGATCCGTCTGGCTTCGGAATCAGCACAATGGGACTAGCCCATTCACTCCGTGATTCCTCAATTACTTCCAGCTTGAGCATTTGTCTCACTTCAGCCGCGATGGCTTGTCTTCGGGCCTCGGGTACCCGGTGCGGTTTCATTTGCACCTTTAACCGGGGCTCGGTGACAATGTCATGTTGAATGACGGAAGTACGGCCGGGCAGGTCGGAGAATACATCTGGATTCTGCTGCACCAACTTTTGAGCCTCCCGTCGCTGTGCCTTAGTGAGGGAGTCGCCTATTTTTACCTTGTCTGCCCCTCTCAGGACCAACAGTGGGGATTCCCTGGTCAACCCAGCCGAGGGAGCCTCCATGATCAGGCACTCCCGGTCTTTCCAGGCTTTGAGCAAATTAGCATGGTATAGCTGTACGGGTTTTCTCTTCCCGGGTTGGTACACCTTGTAATTCACTTCTCCTACCTTTTCCCGGATTTCTTACGGCCCCTGCCATTTGGCCAAGAGCTTGCTCTCTGCAGTGGGCACTAAAACCATCACCCGATCCCCCACCTCAAAGGACCTGACGGTGGCCCTCCTGTTATACATGCGACTTTGAGCTCCCTGAGCCTCCATTAGGTGCTCTTTTACGATAGGCATGACCGTGGTAATTCTGTCCTGCATATTAGTCACATGCTCAATAACACTCTTATAGGGAGTGGGTTCCTGCTCCCATGTCTCTTTGGCGACATCCAACAACCCTCTAGGATGTCTGCCGTACAATAACTCAAATGGGGAAAACCCCGTAGATGACTGCGGTACCTCCCGGATGGCAAACATCAAATAGGGCAGTAACATGTCCCAATCCTTCCCATCCTTGGCAACTACCTTTTTAAGCATGGATTTCAGGGTTTTGTTAAACCGCTCGACTAACCCGTCGGTCTGGGGATGGTACAACGAGGTGCGCAGCTGTTTTATATTAAGCAGTTTACACAGTTCTGCGGTCACTTTGGACATAAAAGGAGTCCCCTGATCGGTAAGGATCTCCTTCGGTATTCCCAGGTGACAGAACATAGAAAACATCTCCCGGGCAATAAGCTTAGCCTTTGTGTGGCGTAGAGGAATCGCCTCCAGGTATCGGGTGGCATAATCGACGACCACAAGGATGTGTTGGTGGCCCCGAGCTGCTTTAACTATGGGCCCTACCAAATCCATAGCAATCCGTTCAAAAGGCTCCTCTATAACCAGTAGAGGTACCAATGGACTCCGGAAGGTTGCGATGGGTGTGGTCAGCTGACATTCCAGACAGGAGTCGCAGAACCTCTGGATATCCGCATACACTCCCTGCCAGAAGAATCGCCGCAAGATGCGCTCTTGCATTTTTTTTAGTCCCAAGGTGCCCCCCCAGCAGGTGGGAGTGGGCCATCTCTAGGACCCTCTGTCTGCGGTACTACCAGTTGCTCCACAACCTCCTCCCGGATTTTGTCTACTCTATAGATCAACTCTCAGTCGATCACCATGTGTGGGAACACATTTTCGGCCCCCGGTTGCTGAGCCACCCCATTTACTTCTATTACCCTTTCCCGTGCCTGGGTCAGTGTGGGATCCTGCAGCTGAGCTGTCCCAAACGCTCCCCGGGGCGCTTCCAGCTCTGGAATTGCTTGGGTCTCCTCGACCTCTCCTGCCAATACTTCTAGGGGGAACCTATCGGGGGTGACACTCTGTCCCTAGGTTGGCGACCCCTACAGCAGGTACCCCTGACTCGGGATCATTGGGTTCGGCACCCGGATCCAATGGTGTTTGCAGAGGGCTACTCCTCCTACCCCATAGGGACCAAAACAATGGTAAATCTCTTCCCAGCACAATCCCATAAGGTAGAGTCTTCACCACTCCGACCACATGGGTTACCTCTCCACACGGAGTGGAAAACATCACCTCCGCGGTCGGATACTCGCGGAGGTCTCCATATATACATCTGACCCCAATCCTTCCCCCCGTGGGCTCCAACCCGGGGAGTAATGACCCATGAATCAGTCCGGCACCAGTCACCAAACTGCCGGAGTCCAAGAGAGCCTCCGCTCTGTGTCCATTATTGAGCACCGGGCACATGTGGGGTTCCATCGTGGGAACAACCGCATCTGCGGCGAGCACGGTGCTGGCATACATAGAAACCCGGCGTGTGAACCCGCAGTCCATGGGTTCAATAGTCAGAGGACAATAGGCCGCCACATGTCCTGGCCCTTTGCATCGCCTGCACCACCTAGCAGTGGCACCGCCAGTCTGGAATCCCCATTGAGGGAAGCCTGGTCTCCTGCTGGCCTCACTCCAGTGTACCCCCTCAGCAGGAGCTTGTGTAGGGTGGTCCCCAGCAAAGGGACGTGCACCATTTCCCGGCTCCGGAGGCCGGCGGTACAGACGCAGGGGGGCAGAGTCCTGGGTGGCTGTATACCTCTCAATCAAACTAACCATCTGGTCCCGGGTACCCAGGTCCCCTTGCCCCACCCAACGCTGTATAGCGACTGGCAGAGTTCGTACCAGCCGGTCGATCACCACCCTTTCCACCATCTGGCCCGGAGACAAGAGCTCAGGCTGGAGACACCATTTTACCAGCTGTAGTAAGTCATACACCTGAGATCGAGCCAGTTTGGATTCCACAAAGGACCAGGAAAACACCCGTTGGGCCCTCACATAGGTATTAAACCCCAGTCGAGCAAGGATCTCACCTTTTAGTTTCCCGTAGTCCTGCGCATCCTCCCAACTGAGGTTAGACTATGCCTTCTGTGCGTCGCCCATCAGGAATGGTGCCACTACTTCAGCCCACTGGCCGGCTGGGAGACCTTCCCGCTCCGCGGTGCGCTCAAAGACGGTAAGGAAGGCTTCCACGTCGTCCTCCTGATTCAGCTTTCTCAATGCCGATCGGACCCGATCCCGGGCCTCACGCCGTTCCAGGGAAGGCGCTGGTGGCGGGTCTCGTGGTGCCATAATTTGCTGCAGGAGCAGTTCATGGGTTTTCTGTTATTGCTGAAACTGCTCCTGTTGTCTCTGCTGGGTAAGCACCAACTGCTTTAATAGCTCCTCCATATTGGCGGCAAACCGGAACTGTAGCTTGGCCGGCTTGAGTATGGACATGCAGTCCATGGAGTATCCTGGAGTTCAGGCTGCCCGCATTCTCCACCATATGTGAGGTAGCGCCGAGATTGCAAGACAAACGGCCGTGAGCCCGGTATCAGTTTATACAGTACCCGGATTTATTCATGAGGCACAGCAGTGGCACAAGTTGCCGGGTTCCGGGACGCAGCCGGGTACAATGCATACATCCCCCGGACAGTAACACGGTCCCTTCAGGTTAGGAGTTCTCTCCGGTCTAGGTCGCCCTGGGCTCTCGGGTTAGGCCGTGTTGTAACAGCACACAGTCTCTCACGCCCTGGACCTGACCACTCAGCAGTCCCTTCTGCCTCAACTCAGGCTGAAGCTCTCCACAGGGGACCCCGCCCCGTCTCCTAACCTACCTTTTAACCCTGTGTCTCCCGCCGGGGAAAACCTACAAGACCCGGACTGGAGTGGAGCGTCCCTCTATCCTATATTCCATACCGAGTTCAATACGTGACAGTGCACATTCCTGGGGACACATAGCGCCCCTCGCATATGATCCCCGTCAGTGTCTCACACATTTTTTGGTCCTTGGTCTCCCGCTAGTTAGCACACATCAGCTTGTGTGACAGCGAGAGATGAATATGCAAATAGAGTCTGTGGAGCCTCGGTTAGGAGTCTCAAACACAGGACTAGCCATATATCCCTCCAGCAGTGTTTTCTTGGACTGGTCTCCCTGAGATCAGTGAATACTTAGCGAGAGATGAATGACCAGTGACCTCACAGACTGGTAACCATAGTAAACACCAGGTAACTAAGCAGCATGCACTGCCTAGATACCCGGTGTTTATCATGGTTACCAGTGCTAAGCAGGAGGACGCTGGTAACTATGATAAATACCGGGTATCTAGGCAGCATGTGCTGCTTAGTTACCTGGTGTTTATCATAGTTACCAGCGTCCTCACTCTTCCAGCGATGTGGAGGTGGCACCCTGGTCCCTGGTCACTGAGGAGATCTGCCTGTTTGACAGCTCCCTAGCAACCATGTAGCGACGCTCCAGCGATCCGGGCCAGGTCGTTATCGCTGTCTGGATCGCTGGAGCGTCGCTCAGTGTGACGGGCCCTTAGCCTCTCATACAGGCAGCTGTGAAAAATTATACCAGTTAAGAATGGTTTTAAAAAAAAAATGTTTTTCATTTATTTAAGGAAAGTTCACATTGCATTTGTGCAGTCTTTTTAATGAATCCTTTTGACAGCAGCAAACATGCAATGTAACAGACACGTTAATGCATCCATACCCCTCCATTCAACAAATGCAATGTAACCGACACGTTAATGCAGCCTTCAGATTCCATTCAACAAATACAATGTAATAGACACATTAATGCATCCATAGCCTTTCATTCAACAAACATATACTAAAGCAAGCCACAATGGGCATGCGTTTGCAAGTATGCATTTGTTGAAACGCACATGAAAACGCAGACTGCAGTGCTTTTCTGTCTGTTAGAAAACAAACGCAATATAATATTATGCTACAGATATGTACAAATCTGCAGCATTGCGCAATAATGTGTTTGCAATAGATGATAGGATAGATAGATGATAGGATAGAAAGATACAGTTGTGGCCAAAAGTATTGACACCACTGCAATTCTGTCAGATAATACTCAGTTTCTTCCTGAAAATGATTGCAATCACAAATTCTTTGGTATTACTATCTTTATTTAAGTTGTCTTCAATGAAAAAACACAAAAAGAATTGTCCTACAGCCAATTTGGATATAATTCCACACCAAACATAAAAAGGGGGTGGACAAAAGTATTGCCACTGTTAGAAAAATCATGTGATGCGTCTCTAATTTGTGTAATTAACAGCACCTGTAACTTACCTGTGGCACCTAACAGGTGTTGGCAATAACTAAATCACACTTGCAGCCAGTTGACATAGATTAAAGTTGACTCAACCTCTGTCCTGTGTCCTTGTGTGTACCACATTGAGCATGGAGAAAAGAAAGAAGACCAAAGAACTGTCTGAGGACTTGAGAAACCAAATTGTGAGGAAGCATGAGCAATCTCAAGGCTACAAGTTCATCTCCAAAGACCTGAATGTTCCTGTGTCTACCGTGCGCAGTGTCATCAAGAAGTTTAAAGCACCATGGCACTGTGGCTAACCTCCCTAGATGTGGACGGAAAAGTAAAAATTGACGAGAGATTTCAACGCAAGATTGTGCGGATGGTGGATAAAGAACCTCGACTAACATCCAAAACAAGTTCAAGCTCCCCTGCAGTCTGAGAGTACAACAGTGTCAACCCGTACTATCCGTCGGCGTCTGAATGAAAAGGGACTGTATGGTAGGATACCCAGGAAGACCCCACTTCTTACCCCGAGACATAAAAAAGCCAGGCTGGAGTTTGCCAAAACTTACCTGAGAAAGCCTAAAACGTTTTGGAAGAATGTTCTCTGGTCAGATGAGACAAAAGTAGAGTTTTTTGGTCAAAGGCATCAACATAGAATTTACAGGAGAAAAAAAAGAGGCATTCAAAGAAAAGAACACGGTCCCTACAGTCAAACATGGAGTTTGATGTTTTGGGGTTGCTTTGCTGCCTCTGGCACTGGACTGCTTGACCGTGTGCATGGCATTATGAAGTCTGAAGACTACCAAGAAATTTTGCAGCATAATGTGGGACCCAATGTGAGAAAACTGGGTCTCCCTCAGAGGTCATGGGTCTTCCAGTAGGACAATGACCCAAAAGACACTTCAAAAGGCACTAGAAAATGGTTTGAGAGAAAGCACTGAAGACTTCTAAGGTGGCCTGCAATGAGTCCAGACCTGAATCCCATAGAACACCTGTGGAGAAATCTAAAAATGGCAGTTTGGAGAAGGCACCCTTCAAATATCAGGGACCTGGAGCAGTTTGCCAAAGAAGAATGGTCTAAAATTCCAGCAGAGCATTGTAAGAAACTCATTGATGGTTACCAGAAGCGGCTGATCGCAGTTATTTTGGCTAAAGGTTGTGCAACCAAGTATTAGGCTGAGGGTGCCAATACTTTTGTCTGGCCCATTTTGGAGTTTTGTGTGAAATGATCAATGTTTTGCTTTTTGCTTCATTCTCTTTTGTGTTTTTTCATTGAAGGAAAATTAAATGAATATAATACTACCAAAGAATTTGTGATTGCAATCATTTTCAGGAAGAAACTGAGTATTATCTGATAGAACTGCAGGGGTGTCAATACTTTTGGCCACTTTTGACTTAGAATTCTAAAGTTGAAAAACTGATACCTTTAACATATCCAAGGCTCATGTTTGACCCCTGCCATAGTCCACTAAAGAAGTTGACATTTATCTTTACCTAGAAAGCGGTGTTTCATGAGAAGATCTTTCGGTTACTTTACCACCTACTTCTTGGGCACCAAGTGTTTTCCGTTTACCACCATGCCTATTCCCCTTTTCCCCATGACCATGGCTTTTACCACTCATATTTGATGGTAAAAGATTTGCAAGTCAGTTGTTGTAGGCCTAAAAAATTCAGGGGATGTGAATGCAGCTGACCAGATTGGCAAAGATATGGTACTAGGTCAAAAATGTGGTTGATACCTGTATGTGCCACAGAAAGGGTTTTGACACAGATTTCACAAGCACCACTGATCCACAGGGGATTTTGCAAAACCACTGGTACTAAGCCATAAGAAAAGTTTGGCGCCTAACGGATGTGGGCACTGGGCAGAAGTAGCAAAATATGCCTGTCAGCCAGGGTTGCTACAAATGAGCAGACACAGACCACTGTATCACAGCTTGTTTTCTACACACTGCTACTAAGCCCTAAGAAAAATGTGGAACCTGGTGGATGTGGACACTGGACAGAAGTGGGACAAAATGCGTGCAGATCAAAAGTCATAGACCATTGTAACACTGCTGGCTTGCCACACACTGCTACTAAGACCTAAAAAGGGCTGTTTTAGGAAGGAGTTACTAAACCTACACTACCTCTCTATCTAGAAAGGAATAGAATCGCTAGCTAGCTATTTAAATATTGTAGACAGGACCAGCAGCTTTTGAACTGCAGCAATGTGGTGCCCCGCTACGCAGGCGTCACAGAGGGGTACTGCACCCATAAAAGTGGTGCAGATATCCCAGCTGCAAGTAGATTTCAGGCTGATGGGTGGAACCTACACACAAGCACCCCCACACTAGATCGCCTGGTGGGGGAACCCGGGAGGGGATATAGACACCTCCAGGGGGAACTAGAGAGTTAGTTGGAGTTGGAGCCAGGCAGTGGGCCTGAGGGAGGAAGGAGGGTTCCTCAGCTGAGAACCCAGGGAAAAGGAAAGCTATCCCAGGCGCAGACAGCCAGCCTGGGGGAGAGAGGGACTTCAGGAGTCCAACCCCGGCAGCTTACTGGGCACCGGAGCCCGCACTTGTGGGATTCTCTAAGAACCACAGAGAATCCGGCGAACTAGGGGTATATCTATATACTGTCCAGACTCTCAAGCAATCAAAGGAGGGGATCAGACACAGCAAGGCAAAGCCGCAGTGTTAAGAGAAGTTTACCCGACTGGAGTGAGGAGAGTGAGAGACAGCAGGAGGCCAGATCCGCTTTATGGGGTTAGACTTCACACCAAACTACTGGGAAGCAGGGAACAATTGGAAGAGAAAGGCACATGCTGAGGGTTCCATCCAGCTACCTGTGATCCGCTTGCAGCCACCCGTTAGCTACTTGCCTGTGTAACAACTTACTACACTGAACTGTAAAGATTGCTGCCAAAGTCTCAGTAAAGTACCCAGGGTGAAGCGACTTCGACTCTGCTGCATCTTCTTTCCTATGAACTTATTCCTTTCACAGGATTGCTGCCCCGGAAGTCCCAGTCCTGCCTGCGGAGGTCTACAACATCTCAGCCGCAATACCACCGACCTCAGGAGGACTGTGGCGGTGCTGGTGCTACTTCACCAGGAACTGCAGGTGGCGTCACGACAACTACTAACTTTGAAAATAATCCCCTGTACATAACCCCCCCTTTTTCAAGAGAATAGCCCCCGGGACACGGGATCAAGCGCAGCCGCCATTCCCCGTGACACAATTAATCCCTTATGCCGCCTGATACCCGAGTACCCCACACCCTGGGGCAACACAGCAACAAACTGAGCTCCAAAACTGAGAAAATGGCGATGAGGGGAAATGGCCGATTCTTATGACAAGGATATGGGACTTTGGGTGCAAAAAGTCATTTTTGCTTTATGAGTGCTGATTGGATGCCAGGCCAGATCACCCACAGTAAATGCGGGAAGGAAAAAAAATGAGACCTGCGCTTATCTCAGATGAGTTATCTGACCTGAGACCCAGAATCCCCTTCCCCCTCCCCTCCTGCCTGATATGCTAGACACTGGCACTCTGAAAATGTGGAACAGAAGTTCAAATGCAGTAATGCTGTTTGTCATCTGAAGCATTACTGAACGTTCGCCAGATTCCTAGAGGTTTAAACCAAACGTTTGAATTCGAGGTGTCAAATCAAATGAGTTGGGTTTTTGCCGAATTTGAAATTGACGTACACGTTCGAGCAAAGTCGCTCATCACCAATAGTGACACATGCTGTATTTCACTAATTAAATATGAAGATTGATGGCAAACTTACAAGATATGTGGAAGTAGTGACAACCCAAAAGATAAAAAGAGGTTGTAGTGTTTGCTACAGAAATTTTTATTACAAATTTAGGTTTTCATTGAAGTTGCCCAATTAATCAGTGTCTCTCTATGTCTAGATACAAAGTAGAGTAAGGCCGGCTTCACACCACGGTGAAATCCGATCCTGGGCTGTCAGGGATGAACCTGACAGCCGCAGACCAGATTTGTAAACACAACCGGAGGGCAAATATGCCCTCCGGTCCGGTGTGCAGCCGAATGCCGCTAATAGCAGCCACAGATGCTGATTATTCAAGGTCGCGGCTAGCTCCTGAAATTACAGCAGCATGCAGGCGCCAGTGTCTGGTTGCCGGATCCTCACGGTTTGGGGCAATCTGGCCCCATAGACTCCCATGTTAGGGAGCGCTGGATTGCCCCGGATAAGGGAGGATTCGGGAGAATCCGAGAGGATCCGATTTGGGGAGATTTTTCTCCCCGGACACAAAAATACTGCATGCTCCGATTGTGTGTCCGGAGAAAAATCCGATTCCTCCAGGATTCTCCCGGACACAGAGAGCCGCTATCCGGCTCCATCCTAACCTATGGGGCCAAAATCCCGACAGCCCCGGATCGGATTTCACCGTGATGTGAAGCCAGCCTAAGCCCCTGTGCAAACAGTGCATTTTTTGTGCAGTTTTGTCACACACCTACATGCAAATCCTTATGCCAGCAAAGTCAATAAGAATGCTGAAGTTCTGCACATGTTGCTTTTTTCCCTTGTAGATTTGGTGCAGAAATAAATCTGCAGTATGTCAATTATGGCAGTGTTTTGCAGCAGTTTTCCACCTCAAAGCATGAAAAATGCATGCAAAAATACATTAAAATTGCATCTAAAACATATTGCGCTTTGGGTGCATTTTTCTGCCAAAAGATGCAGGTTTGGTTCATAAACTTCTGCAACCAAATACTCGACATTTGCATATATCTGAATAAAAATAACTTGAGAACAGTTTGATTAGTGAGTAGGTGTGACTAAAGAGATGTTGTGTATTAGGGCACCATTAAAATTGGAGACTTTGGGAATAAACTACATGCCATAGAGTTCATAAAATCCAAAAATGTCAGAAGCGGGTGGTGCTAATTATGGAGCGTGTAAATTTTAGGTCATTAGCAAAACAAAGACTATTGCTAGACTGAGGAAGAGATGTTAGTGCAGATGCAAGCAAGGTGCAAAGCTTGGAGAACATTGTGGGTGAGTATGATAAGTTTATATCCTATTATGTAGTGGAACTGTAACTATTGCAATGACTGGAAAAAGGGGGTGGCATTGTTGTAGTGGCTAAACAGAAACATGAACCTGGTTGCTGCATTCAGGAAAGATGGGAGTGGGTAGATTAGCAGTGAGTTGTAGTATTAAAGGCTAGAGTGAATCAGTGAGACAGTACGAAAAAAGCTGAATTTAGTCTAATCACCACCTATAACAAGTTTACTAAGGCTCTTTACAAATGAATGTGTAAGCATTGGTTCATCCTTAAGACCGACCCAATATTATCGAAACTATTACCGGATAAACCGACCATTATTTATCGCAGGAACCGCTCAATTAAAAATCTGGTAGCACCTAGTCAAACCTCCCTTGAGGCAAAGCACCAATCATTGTTGCATACAAATGAAAACATAATTGGTTGTTATAGATGTAACAGCAAGAAATGCCTCTGTTGTGAATCCTTAGTCCACGGTGCGGTATCGTTTAAATCCAACACTACTGGGGAGAAGTTCCCAATAACCTTTAGCCTTACTTGCCAGTCATCTTATGTGGTGTATATTCTTGAGTGCACCTGTTAATTACAGTATGTGGGTCGGACCATGCAGGCTATGCACCAACGCCTCAATAAGCACAGGCAAAATATAAAAAACGGTTTTACTAAGCACAGTGTGTCTAACCATTTTTTATTAGAACACCACAAGGATTACCGGCAGGTTAAATTAACCATCATAGATCATATCCCTGACACTTACAGCGACAGATTAAAAAGACTTGTAAACAGAGAGAATTACTGGATTTTTAAAGTGGGATGTCTGTACCCTGAAGGCCTCAATATAAAGCTTGAGAATGTTTTTTAAAATATTTTATAATCTTTTAAAATATTGTGTATTAGATGTGTGTTTTTGATGTGTTGGATTGGAGATTCCCCTATCAGGATTTTATATCCCTCAGATTTTTTAGATAATTTTTCCTTTTTTCAAGTTTCTTTTTCTGTATAAATACTGGTAGTTTTTAGATATATTTATTGACTTTCACATTTTTAATCTTTTTTAATAAAATTGGACTATAGTGTCCCCAAGTTCCTATTAGAGTGCTCTCCTCTCCTTTGTAGTGTCAATATGCAAAACTTTACTGGTAATGTTAGAGTTAAGAATGAGGTCATTGTAATTTTGCCCTATAAAAGTCTGTAATGTTCTGTGAGGTCATCACCTGATGAAGGCGGAGCTACCGCCGAAACGCGTTGTGAAGACCCTCTTATGCCTAGTAAAGGAAAATATTGCTAATTAATCTGTGTCTCCCTCTTTGTGCGCCCCAAAAACCGCCACTTTCACTTACACACAGTGAGACAGTTTTTGCAGTTTTATAGCTGTAGTCCCATCTCCAGATTTAATCCCAATATGTAGGAGATGTAATAATCTACTTAGATAATTATGAAGTGGCATCCATCATCTTCTACTTTCATCCTGTTGTACCTGTGTCATGTGCCATTCACTTCCACTGCAGCAGCCATATTTTAACAAATATGGCGCCACTAGTGGTGCTGCTAAAGTCAGGAAGCCGCCGCACATGTCATCCGCAGCCTGATCACTTTTACAGCCCACTCATGCCAGCAGCCCCATCACCCCTTCAGCCCCGCAGAGCCCACTCACCCTGCAGCCTGATCACCCCTGTAGCACCCCCGCAGATGACTCACTCCAGCAGCCACCCTACAGTCTGCTCACCCCCACTGTCTGCTCACCTCCGCAGCCCATTCACCCCACACGCCGGGTCCTGCAGCCCTCCTCATGAGAGTGAGCACAGGAAGGTCAGAGAGAGACCACAGGGGAAAAGAGACAGCATAAGGGGCAGAGAGTAATCACGGGTGTAAGAGAGACAGCATGGGAAGCAGAGAGCGACCACAGTGGAGGCAGAAAGACAGCATGGGGGGCAGAAAGACATCACAATGGGGTCAGAGAGTGATCACAGGAGGGCAAAGAGACATCACAGGGGCAGAGAAAAACCATAGGGAGACAGAGATACAGCATGGGGGCAAATAGATAGCACAGATAGGGCAGAGAACATGCATAGGGGACAGAGAGACAGCACAGAGTCAGAGAGCATGCACATGGGGCAGTGAGGCACGGGGGCAGAGAGTGAGCAGGGGGGCAGAGAGTGCACAGGGATCCAGGGAGCTTGTACAGGG
This sequence comes from Allobates femoralis, assembly GCA_033576535.1. Taxonomy (NCBI): domain Eukaryota; kingdom Metazoa; phylum Chordata; class Amphibia; order Anura; family Aromobatidae; genus Allobates; species Allobates femoralis. The sequence continues at coordinate 160,140,871 of JARQOC010000002.1, read as the reverse complement.
GGGCATAGAGCATGCACAGGGGAAAACAAAGCGCACACAGGGGGCAGAAATACAGAGCATAGCGGGGCACAGAACACGCAAAAGGAGGCAGAGAGAGCATGCACAGGGGACAGAGAGCACACACGGGGCAGAGAGAGAGCACAGGGGGTAGAGAGTGTGCACAGGGAAGAGTGCACACAAGGGGAGGCACAGAGCATGCACATGGGGACAGAGAGAACACAGGGTCAGAGAAACATTCAGGGGGACCAGAGATCATACATGGGGAGGGCACATAGCATGTATGGGAGAGCAGAGAGAGTGCACGGGGGAAGAGAGAGCGCACAGAGTGGACAGAATGTGCGCAGGTGGGACAGAAAGAGCACATGTTGATAGTGAGTGCACGGGGGCAGAGGGAGCACACTGGGGGGATAGAAAGTGCACAAGGAGCAGAGAGAGCATACATAGAGGTGGAGAGACTGTTAGGAGGGAAGAGAGAGCACATGTGTACTTAAGTGGCCATCATCATTGGATACTTGGGTATACAAAAATGATGGCTGTATGGTTCATCACACCGCCCCACTACAAGACAGTATTTACAGGATTAAGTAGAAGGAGAATTGGGTGGGAGCTAATAAAGTAGATAATGGGGTGTGTCTGTCTTTTTTGTATGCAATGAAGGATTTTTCACGGTGTTGTGTTTTTTTTCTCTTCACTGAAAGTATTGCTAATGGCCGTTGTGATACTGATTGATGACATTAGCAATAGGGCTCGACATCAGCAGCCAAAAAAAGCTGCCAACAATCCGTTTATTACCCAGTGTGCCACCGCCACCAGGGCAGCTGGAAGAGCAGGGTAGCTTCAAGCTTTAAAGTCTCTTATTGCTCTGCCAATTATGAAGCAGCTGCTGGCTATAATTTTCAGTGTGGGGGCCCACAAAACTTGGGCCTCACCACACTGAGAATACCAGTCCCTAGCTGCCCCAGAATTGGCACCTCAATGAGAGACTCCAAAACTGGTGGGTTACCTTGGCTGGCAAATACAAATGCAGTGAATTACATGCACGTTTTTTTTAATTATTTATTTAAATAACTTTAAAAAAAATTGGGCTCTCCTGTATCTTTCATTGCCAGTGCAGGTAACACCAGGCAGCGGGGGTTGGCAGCTAGTAGCTGTTTGGTTTACCTGCGGTGGCAGTAGAAAATACCTCAAAACCCTGCACATTGTTTACCAGGAAATTGTACGCCATATTAATAGAAAAAAACACAGAAACAGGATTTTAAGTAAAAATACATATAGCACTATATACAGTTAGGGCCAGAAATATTTGGACAGTGACACAAGTTTTGTTATTTTAGCTGTTTACAAAAACATGTTCAGAAATACAATTATATATATAATATGGGCTGAAAGTGCACACTCCCAGCTGCAATATGAGAGTTTCCACATCCAAATCGGAGAAAGGGTTTAGGAATCATAGCTCTGTAATGCATAGCCTCCTCTTTTTCAAGGGACCAAAAGTAATTGGACAATGGACTCTAAGGGCTGCAATTAACTCTGAAGGCGTCTCCCTCATTAACCTGTAATCAATGAAGTAGTTCAAAGGTCAGGGGTGGATTCTAGGTGTGTGGTTTTGCATTTGGAAGCTGTTGCTGTGACCAGACAACATGCGGTCAAAGGAACTCTCAATTGAGGTGAAGCAGAACATCCTGAGGCTGGAAAAAAAAGAAAAAATCAGAGAGATAGCAGACATGCTTGGAGTAGCAAAATCAACAGTTGGGTACATTCTGAGAAAAAAGAAATTGACTGGTGAGCTTGGGAACTCTAAAAGGCCTGGGCGTCCACGGATGACAACAGTGGTGGATGATCGCCGCATACTTTATTTGGTGAAGAAGAACCCGTTCACAACATCAACTGAAGTCCAGAACACTCTCAGTGAAGTAGGTGTATCTGTCTCTAAGTCAACAGTAAAGAGAAGACTCCATGACAGTAAATACAAAGGGTTCACATCTAGATGCAAACCATTCATCAATTCCAAAAATAGACAGGCCAGAGTTAAATTTGCTGAAAAACACCTCAAGAAGCCAGCTCAGTTCTGGAAAAGTATTCTATGGACAGATGAGACAAAGATCAACCTGTACCAGAATGAGGGGAAGAAAAAAGTTTGGAGAAGAAAGGGAACGGCACATGATCCAAGGTACACCACATCCTCTGTAAAACATGGTGGAGGCAACGTGATGGCATGGACATGCATGGCTTTCAATGGCACTGGGTCACTTGTGTTTATTGATGACATAACAGCAGACAAGAGTAGCCGGATGAATTCTGAAGTGTACCGGGATATAATTTCAGCCCAGATTCAGCCAAATGCTGCAAAGTTGATTGGACGGCGCTTCATAGTACAGATGGACAATGACCCCAAGCATACAGCCAAAGCTACCCAGGAGTTCATGAGTGCAAAAAAGTGGAACATTCTGCAATGGCCAAGTCAATCACCAGATCTCAACCCAATTGAGCATGCATTTCACTTGCTCAAATCCAGACTTAAGACGGAAAGACCCACAAACAAGCAAGACCTGAAGGCTGCGGCTGTAAAGGCCTGGCAAAGCATTAAGAAGGAGGAAACCCAGCGTTTGGTGATGTCCATGGGTTCCAGACTTAAGGCAGTGATTGCCTCCAAAGGATTCGCAACAAAATATTGAAGATAAAAATATTTTGTTTGGGTTATGTTTATTTGTCCAATTACTTTTGACCTCCTAAAATGTGGAGTGTTTGTAAAGAAATGTGTACAATTCCTACATTTTCTATCAGATAGTTTGGTTCAACCCTTCAAATTAAACGTTACAATCTGCACTTGAATTCTGTTGTAGAGGTTTCATTTCAAATCCAATGTGGTGGCATGCAGAGCCCAACTCGCAAAAATTGTGTCACTGTCCAAATATTTCTGGCCCTATCTGTAAGTTAATAAATATTATTATATTATTATTTACATACAATGGAAAAGAGCACAGGGGGAGCACAGGGAAAGAGAAACAGAAGACAGCGGAGATACCGCACATTGGGGAGGGACAGCTGTTGCCCCAGCGTCACAGAGGTTGACCCCATCGTGATGTGACCATTCACCCGATGCTATTGCATCAGGCTACCATCTAGTAATTATATTAGCAAATCTGTCCACTAAGAAATGTAGTGTAGCTATGTCACTAAAATGTAGTGTAGCTATGTAGCTTATAATTAGTGATGAGCGAGTACTAAAATGCTCGGGTGCTCGAAGCTCGGGCCGAGCATCCCGAGATACTCGTGTACTCGGCCCGAGTACCGAGCCCAATGTTATCCTATGGGAGACCCGAGTATTTTTATGAAATGACTGCCGGCAGCATGTAGAAACCCTAAAAATGTCACAAAAGTCTCAGAAGAGTGCTCAAATGACATGGCAACACCATGGGGAAGACCCCTAGAAGCATTTCTCACTCAAAAGTCACAGCTGTGAACAATCTTGTCCGAGTTTCACGCCAATTTTACGCAGTCACCAGAAAACCTTCCAAAATGACACCAAAATGAATATTCAGGGTGGAAATGTTAAGGGCACATACCCAATAGTGAGATACAGCTGGTGTATGTTACTTTTTGTGATTACATGAAAGATTTTACGTGAAAACATTGTGCGGCACTCCGATGTCCCTGAGAAGAGACGTACATGAAGGCCTCTTGACATAATGTGCCCATTTTGAGGAACTGGGTCTATTGTAGTATTTTCCTTTGCCAGGCAGTCCAAAATTGGGAGGTTCACCAATGCCCCTGGATAGAGACGTGCAGGAGGGCCTGTAAACCTGAAGTGCCCATTGTAAGGAAGTGGGTGTATTGTAGTATAGCCCTTTGACAGGGCAGCCAAAAATTGGGAGGCTCCACATTGTTCCTGGATAGAGACTTGCAGGAGGGCCTGTAAACCTGAAGTGGGTGTATTGTAGAATATCCCTTTGGCCAGGGCAGCCAAAAATTGGGAGGCTCCACATTGTCCCTGGATAGAGACGTGCATGAGGGCCTCAAAACATTTTTCCCATTGAAAAGGAGCGGGTATCCTGTCGTTGTAATGCCCATTCAAAAAGAATGGGCGTAAAAATTTACCATTGGGGGTATACCTGAAACAACAGCCTAACTATTGTAACGGTCATCATGGTGGCACATGAGGAGAAGGAGGAGCAGTCCAGCGATTAGCCAAGGAAGAGGAAGACGACGTGGTGGATGATCCAGTAGCTGACCCAACCTGGCAGGAGGATATGCAGAGCGAGGACAGCAGTGCACAGGGGGAGGGAGGCGTAGCATCCCAACAGGCAGTACGAAGCAGGGTCGGGTCCGCAGGCAGAAGGCAGGCAACCGTTCCCCGGAACAACAACACGACACAAGGTGCCTGTGCAAATGTTAGGTCTTCCCGAGTCTGGCAGTTTTATAAGTTGGCTCCAGATGACTCTAAAAAGGCCATTTGCAACACCTGCCATGCCAGCAGCAGCAGGGCTACGAAAACTAGCAGCCTGACCACCACCAGCATGATCAGGCACATGTCAGCCAAGCACCCGACTTTGTGGGAAGTACAACAGAGTCGAGGAGCGGTGCTTGCTGATGTCACTGCTACGTCTTCGTGTGTTGTGTGTGCGAGCCAATCCCCTGTACATGCTGGCCGCGAACAAGCCTCCGGCCCTGCACCTGAAGTTGCCCATGCACAAATAACCCCACCATCAAGCACGTCCTTGTCCCAGCGCAGCGTTCAATTATCCATTCAGCAAACCTTTGAACGCAGGCGCAAATACACTGCCAACGCCCCACATGACACAGTCCTGAATTATCACATTTCGCGACTCATAGCGCTAGAAATGTTGCCTTTCCGGCTGGTGTAGACGGAAGCATTCCGCGACCTGATGGCGGCTGCTGTCCCACGTTACTCGGCACCCAGCCGCCACTATTTCTCCAGATGTGCCATCCCCGCATTGCATAACCACGTGTCCAACAGCAGCACACGTGCCCTGAACAACGCTGTTTCATCCAAAGTCCACCTAACCACAGACAAGTGCTTGTGGGCAAGGCCGCTACATCTCCTTGACAAAACACTGGGTTAATAATGTGGAGGCTGGGACACAGTCTGAGCGAGGGACGGAACACGTCCTTCCCACAGCAAGGATAGCAGGCCCTACCTCTGCCAGGGTTTCACCGACACTCTACAGCTCCGGAATGTCATGCTCTTCCGCCTCCTCCTCCTCCTCCTGCGCATCCTCATCCACTGTACCCTCCACACCAGTCCCAAGCTGGAAGCACTGCAGCACAGCCTCTGCGAAGCGGCAACAGGCTGTGCTGAAGCTAGTCTGCATAGGTGACAAACCCCACAATGCAGAAGAGGTGTGGACAGCTCTGAAACAGCAGGCAGATCACTGGCTCACACCTCTGAACCTAAAGCCAGGAAAGGTCTTGTGTGACAATGTCCGGAACCTGGTGGCAGCTTTGAGGCGAGGCCAGCTGACGCATGTTCCATGCATGGGCCATGTGCTCAACCTGGTGGTTCAGAGGTTTCTAAAGTCATACCCAGAGCTGTCTGAACAGCTGGTAAATGTTCGCCGTCTGTCTGCACATTTTCGCAAGTCACCTGCTGCTTCAGCCGGCCTTGCCGGCTTTCAGCGCCGTTTGCGTCTTCCGGCCCACAGACTGGTGTGTGATGTCCCCACGCGTTGGAATTCAACTCTGCACATGTTGGTCAGGATATGTGAGCAGAAGAGGGCAGTTGTGGACTACCTGCATCACCTAAGCCGTCGGGAAATGGGTCAAACTCCACACATAACACCTGAGGAGTGGAGATGGATGTCCGACCTATGGACCGTCCTCCAAAACTTTGAGGACTCCACCAAGATGGTGAGCGGCGATGACGCCATTATTAGCGTCACCATACCACTACTCTGCCTTCTAAAACGGTCTCTGCTGAAAAACAAAGAGGATGCATTGCAGGCCGAGCGCGATGACTTGGAGCAAGAAACAGTAGTGGGTGTGGGTGAAAACACACAGCCCAGCCTCATCTCATCACAACGTGCAGTGGAGGACTATGACGAGGAGGAGGAGGATGAAGACATGGAGCAACTCTCTGGCCAAATTGAGGATATGACATGCACACCAGTTATACCCTCGATTCTGCGTGGCTGGCCAAAGGACAGTGGAGATGAGGAGGAGGAGGACAGCATGTTCAGTCATCGTGTTGGTCTGGATACTGAAGTGATGGCTGTTAAGAGTCTGGCGCACATGGCTGACTTTATGGTAAACTGCCTGGCTCGTGACCCTCACGTTCACAACATCTTGGCCGACAATCAGTACTGGTTGGCAACACTGTTAGACCCACGCTACAAGGAGAACTTTATGTCTCTCATTCCTGAGGCGGAGAGGTCAGCCAAAATGCAGCATTTCCAGAAGGCCGTAGTCACAGAAGTAGGCAAATCATTCCCCTCACAAAACGCTAGCGGCATAGGTCAGGAATCGGTGGACAACCAAGGCGTATGGCCGAGAGGGGCACAAGTCACAAGGTGGTAGGAAGGAGGATCAGGTTGGGAAATATGCGGTGCAGTATCACGGCTACTGACAGTTGATCGTGTGGAAGACAGGGTGTTTGTGGAGGTGCCAATCTGACTTGAAGCATTATCCGCTATCCAAGTAACAACCTGTTGACACTGGTGTTGGTTCAAGAGCGGTGTACTGCAGCGGGCCCCAAGAATTTGGGACAGGACGTGTGAGCGAGTAGATGTGCCCCTTTCTTGTTACGAAATTAGTGCTTGCACACGACCTCGGCCTCTGCCTGCACCACCATCACGTTCACTTCCTTGTTCCTTGCCAACACCCTTGCGCATTTTGCTTGTATACAGCGACAACAGTCTGGTGACTGTAATGGTCACAGGAGAGTAGGATTTTAGTCCCTAACCTGTATCAAGGTAGTAAGTACACCAGTCTGGTGAATGTAATGGTCACAGGAGATTAGGATTTTAGTCCCTAACCTGTATGAAGGTAGTAAGTACACCAGTCTGGTGAATGTAGTGGTCACAGGAGAGTAGGATTTTAGTCCCTAACCTGTATCAAGGTAGAAAGTACACCAGTCTGGTGACTGTAATGGTTACAGGAGATTAGGATTTTAGTCCCTAACCTGAATTAAGGTAGTAAGTACACCAGTCTGGTGACTGTAATGGTCACAGGAGATTAGGATTTTAGTCCCTAACCTGTATCAAGGTAGTAAGTACACCAGTCTGGAGAATGTAATGGTCACAGGAGATTAGGATTTTAGTCCCTAACCTGTATCAAGGTAGTAAGTACACCAGTCTGGTGAATGTAATGGTCACATGAGATTAGGATTTTAGTCCCTAACCTGTATTAAGGTAGTAAGTACACCAGTCTGGTGACTGTAATGGTCACAGGAGAGTAGGATTTTAGTCCCTAACCTGTATCAAGGTAGTAAGTACACCAGTCTGGTGACTGTAATGGTCACAGGAGAGTAGGATTTTAGTCCCTAACCTGTATTAAGGTAGTAAGTACACCAGTCTGGTCACTGTAATGGTCACAGGAGATTAGGATTTTAGTCCCTAACCTGTATCAAGGTAGTAAGTACACCAGTCTGGTGACTGTAATAGTCACAGGAGAGTAGGATTTTAGTCCCTAACCTGTATTAAGGTAGTAAGTACACCAGTCTGGTGACTGTAATGGTCAAAGGAGATTAGGGTTTTAGTCCCTAACCTGTATCGAGGTAGTAAGTAAACCAGTCTGGTGAATGTAATGGTCACAGGAGAGTAGGATTTTAGTCCCTAACCTGTATTAAGGTAGTAAGTACACCAGTCTGAGGAATGTAATGGTCACAGGAGATTACGATTTTAGTCCCTAACCTGTATTAAGGTAGTAAGTACACCAATCTGGTGACTGTAATGGTCACAGAAGAGTAGGATTTTAGTCCCTAACCTGTATCAAGGTAGTAAGTACACCAGTCTGGTGACTGTAATGGTCACAGGAGAGTAGGATTTTAGTCCCTAACCTGTATTAAGGTAGTAAGTACACCAGTCTGGTGACTGTAATGGTCACAGTAGATTAGGATTTTAGTCCCTAACCTGTGTCAAGGTAGTAAGTACACCAGTCTGGTGACTGTAATAGTCACAGGAGAGTAGGATTTTAGTCCCTAACCTGTATTAAGGTAGTAAGTACACCAGTCTGGTGACTGTAATGGTCACAGGAGATTAGGATTTTAGTCCCTAACCTGTATCAAGGTAGTAAGTACACCAGTCTGGTGAATGTAATGGTCACAGGAGAGTAGGATTTTAGTCCCTAACCTGTATCAAGGTAGTAAGTACACCAGTCTGGTGACTGTACTAGTCACAGGAGATTAGGATTGTAGTCCCAAACCTGTATCAAGGTAGTAAGTACACCAGTCTGGTGACTGTAATGGTCACAGGAGATTAGGATTTTAGTCCCTAACCTGTTTTAAGGTAGTAAGTACACCAGTCTGGTGAATGTAATGGTCACAGGAGATTAGGAGTTTAGTCCCTAACCTGTATTAAGGTAGCAAGTACACCAGTCTGGTGACTGTAATGGTCAAAGGAGATTAGGATTTTAGTCCCTAACCTGTATCAAGGTAGTAAGTACACCAGTCTGGTGAATGTAATGGTCACAGGAGAGTAGGATTTTATTCCCTAACCTGTATCAAGGTAGTAAGTACACCAGTCTGGTGACTGTACTAGTCACAGGAGATTATGATTTTAGTCCCTAACCTGTATCAAGGTAGTAAGTACACCAGTCTGGTGACTGTAATGGTCACAGGAGATTAGGATTTTAGTCCCTAACCTGTATCAAGGTAGTAAGTACACCAGTCTGGTGAATGTAATGGTCACAGGAGATTAGGATTGTAGTCCCTAACCTGTATTAAGATAGTAAATACACCAGTCTGGTGACTGTAATGGTCACAGGAGAGTAGGATTTTAGTCCCTAACCTGTATCAAGGTAGTAAGTACACCAGTCTGGTGACTGTAATGGTCACAGGAGAGTAGGATTTTAGTCCCTAACCTGTATTAAGGTAGTAAGTACACCAGTCTGGTGACTGTAATGGTCACAGGAGATTTGGATTTTAGTCCCTAACCTGGATCAAGGTAGTAAGTTCAACAGTCTGGTGACTGTTATGGTCACAGAAAAGCTTGGATTCCGATCTGTATTACCCTGCCTATATCCTCCTAGATTAGTCCTGAGAAGGACTGTTGTGGTCAGCAGCAGTTTGCAGCCCTACTCCGGATCTACCTATGAGGGCCGCAAATCTGTCCCTAAGCAGCAGCAGACACTCTCCCTACACTCACTGTCTGGATGCCTGTGTGCAGAGCACAGCGCGGCCAGGTCTTATAAAGGCTCGGTCACGCTGTGCAGGCCGGCCAATCACTGCAATGCCACAACTAACAGGGCTGTGGCATTGCAGTGGTCTGCCAGCCAATCCCTGCATGTAGGCTGGCTCTCAAAAGAGCGCCAACATGCAGGGATGAGGACCACGAGCACAGCACGAGTATCGCGAGATTACTCGGTGCTCGCCGAGTAGCCCGAGTACAGTGAAACTCGTGCGAGTACTGAGTAGTGGCGAGCCTGCTCGCTCATCACTACTTATAATCTATGTCACTTATATATGTTCAGGACATTGCAATAGCTTATATATCCATGGTTACAACCACTCATACAGTGAGAGTTGCTAAAAAAAACTGAGCTTTAACAAGAGTTAGTGTACATGCAGAGTTTGAAGTACGCTAATAATAGCCTCAAGGTCTGAAAACAGTGAAAGTGATTATTATTATTTTTATTGTTATAGCACTATTTATTCCATGGCACTTTACATAAGAAATCGGCATACATAGACAATAACAATATTTATGAACAATACAGTGAGATTGCATGAAATGTTGTGACGTGTAACGGTACCGTTACACGTCGCAACATTGCATGCAATCTCACTTGCAATTTGCTGGCTGCAGTGAAATCATGGACACATTGTTCTATTTTGTTGCCGTGTACAAATGGAGCAATGTGTCCATGATTTCACTGCAACCAGCAAATTGCCAGTGAAATTGCTAGCAAAATTGCCGCGTGTGACGGTACCTTTAGAAATGGGCCTCTGAGGAATGGAAGTCAGTGAAAGGCTTGGCAGAGAGGAGAGACTGGGGAATTATGGGGAGACAGGTGGACTAGTCAGGCAGCAGAGTTTAGAGTTCAAAACTTTCAGGGTTTCTTCACATGCGGCAATATTGCTAGGCAATTTCACTGGCAATTTGCTGGTTGCAGTGAAATCATGGATACATTTTTCTACTTTGTTGCAGTGTACAAATGGAACAATGTGTCCATGATTTCACTGCGACCAGCAAATTGCCAGTGAAATGCGAGCAATATTGCCACGTGTGACGGTACCTTTAGGGCCGCTTTACACACACCAACTTATCTGTCCAACTTCTGAACAGATCTCTGGTTGCAGTGAAATCATGGACACATTGTTCCATTTGTACACAGCCACAAAATGGAACAATGTGCCTCTCCCTGTGTATCTCTGTGCCTCTTCCCCTGTGTCCTCCTGTGTCTCTGTGCCTCCTCTCCTGTGTTCCCCTGTGTCGCTGACTCTCTCCCTGTGTCACTGACTCTCCCCCTGTGTCCCCCTGCATCTCTGTGCCTCTCCCCCTGACAATGAGGTCCTTCTGCAGGGTCCGTATTCTTCCTTTGGCCCCTGGTCCTGTGTTTGCTCAGTTTTGAGTGTCTCTTACTTTGCTTTCATCAGGGGTAATTCCTCCTGGTCCTTCCGGGCTTTTACTACTGCAGTGAATGCGTAGCAATGTTGGACTCTGGTGTCTGGGTAAACTACAGGGAAACTTGATCTGTTCCCTTCTTTAATTCCCTGTTTCCTCCACTGGCCTCTGACCCTCTCCCTAGGGTGCAGCACAGCTGAGTCAGTGTTCCTGGTCCTGGGCCTGGCTTTATCCCAGAGACCAGCTCCTTCACTTCTGCTCTCTCTAACTAATGGGCCTGACTGCTCTCTTTACTGCCCAGAGCAGACTAACTGACTCCTCCCCTCAGGCCTGGATCTTCTAAAGGGGATCTGGCTTAAGGCAGCCAGTAGAGCTCCCCCTTCACATCTGGGGTGGATGGTGTGCTGTGTGTACCAAGGTGTAAATCCCTCCTTGCACCGATGGATCCTATGGCAGTCCCCTGCAGGGGTGCCACAATAGTCTATGTGGAGCAGGTCATGTGACACGGCCTGTGTGATGTCACATCAGCCCGCCCTGTCACATGACCTGGAGCCTTCAGCCAGCATCGCTAACGCTAGGCAGGGGTGAGAATGGAGGGGGTGAGGGGGAGGATGTGGTTGGTTGGGGGTGTCGGTGGCGGGGGTTCTGCTGGCGGTAGTGTGTAGCAGGCAGCACTACCGCCGGCGGACGCCGTATTTTTACACCCAATACTTGGATGTATAATTGCCTTGTGGCTTCCAGCAGAAGTGACATAGGTTTACAACCGGACAGAAGTGGAAGCCACAAGGCAATTATGTAAGTAGATGTCTAAAGAAAGAGAAGGAGCTTGTTAGAATGTTAAAATAGGGTACATTTTTAAAATGATGGCTGTTTAAGTGGGCAGCTGATAATGCCACAAATTGCAAAGATGCTTCATTTTACATTTTAGATTCATTGGGAGAATAAAATCTTGTTTGCTATATTGCCAAAACTTAATCAGATATACAGTACTTGCCACATTGGTGTAATAAATATATAGCTATAAATTACATATTTTTAGTTTTTTTTTTTCCTTAATTACATTTTTTATAGTTGTTTTTAATTAAAAAAAATCTCTTGATTTGCCCCACTCCTAAATTGCCTTTAAGTAAGGCTATATGTAGTAAACTAGACTCTAGATTCTTCTGGAAACAACACATTTTTTAGTACTAATGAAGCCTATATCAGATAAATGTGTATCACTTTAAGACAATTAATTGACTTTTGTCTGGAGAAGATTGTTTAGTGATTTTTTTTTATTCCTGAACTCTCTGTAGCTCAAATTAAGAGTCAGCAGCTGTCAAGGCGACCGATCTGTGGCCTCTGGATACAAACTATCCAAAGATAGCTATTCTTATCCTCTCTAAAACTCAGCAATTTTGCTAATGTAAAATATGGTAATATAGAATATGATTGGAATTTAAAATAAATTAATACTGTCTTTTTGTATAGTATGCAGACTATATGCACCATTCTTAGCATAATGGATTTTAGCACAAGATCAGGCATAAAAACTGAATAAAATGCAAAGCTTTTATCCCCACCTCAAATATACAAGATGTTTGGAAACATTCCAAATGTAATGTGATGTAAAAGTACCGTACTAGTTTTGGAAAGAATGTTCCTAATGTAAAAATATCATGACTCGAATAAGGACAGTTGGAAGTTGTGCTATTGTTCCTTTCATTATTACAGTGCAAAGAGTATGAAAATCTCAGACGGCCCCCACAACAGCAGATTATTTTTTGATATTGATACTAATTGAAATTGTTTGCATTCTATTCACTAGGGCACATTCACACATTTTGAATTCAATGCAAGTGAACAGAGAATTTAAAGGGGTTATCTAATCTTAAATACGGTAGGTCAAATTGAAAAGTGCAACAAAAAAAAAAAAAAATTCAAAGTTTGCATCATAGGTAGGGATGGGCGAATCTACTCGTTACTACTCGCTACTCTGCGAGTTAGAGGGTACTCCTTAGGCCGGGTTCACATCACGATTTTGGAGCTTCCGAGTGTATCCGTTTCAAAACGGATACACTCGGATCCAAAATCGGCTCCCATGTATCCCTATGGGGCTCGGATCGGATCGGATCAGATGTGTGCCTTTTGACATCCGATTTTGGCACCATCCAATCCTGTCCGATTTCATCACGGACACAAAAACGCAGCCTGCTGCGTTTTTGTGTCCGTGAGTGTCCGAGAATGAAATCGGACAGCCTCGGATCAGAGCTGATCCGAGCCCCGATAGTATAAGAGCCTATCGACATCGGATCCGAGCTGAACTCAGATCCGATGTCAGCTTCGTGTTTTATGTACTGAGCATGCCCAGAGGCAGTGCTCAGTACATATAATTAACCCTATCTGTCCCTGTCACTCCCTGTCTGTCCCTATCTGTCCCTCCTCTATCTCTGCTCTTCCTCTTCTTTATGCTCCCCCTGTCTTCCCCCCTCGTCCTCCCCCCTGTGCTCTCCCCTCCGGAACGTAAATAAAATAAAAAAATCCTCTCTGAGGAAACTTTACATTGCGGCGACTGCAGGACTGTGACACAGTGTCTTCTGCTGGGTGAAAATCCTGTGGTGATGTCACAGAGCCGGTCACCTGATGTGTCAGGTGACCGACTCTGACATCAGGAGAGGTCCTTCACCCAGCAGAAGACACTGTGTCACAGTCCTGCAGTCGCCGCAATGTAAAGTATTCTCAGAGAGGATTTTTTAATTTTATTTACATTCCGAAGGGGAGAGCACAGGGGGGAGGACGAGGGGGGAGGACAGGGGAGCATAAAGAAGAGGAAGAGCAGAGATAGAGGAGGGACAGATTAGGACAGATAGAGAAGAAGCAGGGACAGACAGGGACAGGCAGGGAGAAGAGGATCCACACGGATCCTGCAAAGACACGGATCGGATGGCTATTTGCCATCCGAGTGCAGGGATCCGTGTGGATCCGTGCCTGTCCGTGGGATCCTCCTTTCAACACGGATCCCACGGACAGGCACAAAATTGTGATGTGAACCCGGCCTTACTCTGCGAGTTTCATTGCGATTACTCGCACAGTAACGAGTCCAATGAAAATCAATTGTAAATTCTAATCCTCTACTTCTTTGAACCGGATTGTCCCGGATTGTCCCGGTCCGGTTCAAGCCAGTTAACTTTAACATGACTGTCTATGGGACCGGATTGAACCGGACCGGTTCAATCCGTTTTTTTTTAACTATTCTTTAAAAGCCCGTGGCTTTTTGCTGCTGGCTTTTAAACAATATAATGGAGAATTGCAGGCTTTTCCTCTGCTGCCCTTTATGGGGTCCAGCAGCAGAGGAATCGCTGCAAAACTCGCTTCCCCATTCATTTACATTGGACTCGCTAGACTCGCAACGAGTAGCGAGTATCGGGATCCTACTGGTTAGTCTAGCAAGTCCAAGTAATTTAGTATTCCCCCATCCCTAATCATAGGGAGGGAGGCAGCCTATAACGTACCCAATACGTCAGTGTTTCCCAAACTCTAGTCCACACAGGCCCAACAGGTCATGTTTTCAGAATTTCCTTAGGCCGGTTTCACATCACGATTTTGGAGCTTCCAAGTGTATACGTTTGAAAACGGATACACTCGGTTCCAAAATTGGATCCCATGTATCCCTATGGGGCTCGAATCGGATGTGTGCTTTTTGCCATCCGATTTTGACACCATCCGATCCTGTCCGATTTCAGCTTGGACTAAAAAACACAGCCTGCTGTGTTTTTGTGTCCGATAATGAAATCGGACAGCCTCGGATCCGAGCCCCGATGACATGGGAGCCTATGGACATCAGATCCGAGTTGAACTCGGATCCGATGTCAGCTCCATGTCCTCCCTGCTCCTGCCTCCCTGCATCTTCCTCCTTTCCACTTCTCTATCCTGTCTCCCACTATTCCAACTTGTCCCCCGCTATTCTATGCTGTCCCCCTGCTATTCTAACCTCTTCCCTGTCTTATTCCCTATCCTTTTCTCTATTCTATTCCCTCTGTTTGTTTAAAAAAGAAAAAAAAAACCTCCCTGAGGATACATTACCTTTCGGCCCTTTCTGGGACTGTCACCATCTGTGCCGAAGATCCTGTGGTGATGTCAGAGAGCCGATCAGCTGACGTGATTTTTTTTTTATTTTTTACATACTGGAGGGGGAGAGGACAGGGGGAGGATAGAGGAGAGGGAGAGCAGAGATATAAGAGGAACAGACAGGGACAAATAGAGAAGAAGCAGGGACAGACAGGGACAGGCAGGGAGAAACCACACGGATCCTGCATAGAATCGAATCGGATGGCTATTTGCCATCCGATTGCAGGGATCAGTGTGGATCCGTGCCTGTCCATGGGATCCTCCTTCAAACTTGGATCCCACGGACAGGCACTAAATCTTGATGTGAAACCGGCCTTAGTATTGCACAGGAGATACCTTGATAATGATTCAATCACCTGTTCAAAACTATGGAGATCCTGAAAACATGACCTGTTGAGGACCGTGAGGCAGGGGCGGACCTACTGTGGTGCAGCTGGTTCAGCTGCACCAGGGCCCCGACCGGGTAGGGGGCCCCACAAGCACATGTAGGGGGTCCCCCGTGACCCTGTGTCAGAGGAGAGGAGGTTAACTGAGGGAAGCTTCCTGCTTCCCTTGGCTGTACCCGCCCCTCCTCTCCTCTGCAGCCCCGGCTCCCAGACCTGCATTGCGCGGCTCGGCACAGGTAGGAGCCGCATGCAAAGCCCCCGTGCTAGCACACCCCCACCCCGCTCCTCACCTAAAGCTGCTAGCACACACACCCTACAGCTGCACCAGGGCCCGCCGGGCTGAAGGTCCGCCACTGCCATGAGGACTGGGGTTTGGGAAACACTTCAATAAGTCATGGGTCGTAAAGAAATTAAAAATATTTTTGTAAACATAAATGTGAGACTCGGGACCCATTTAATGCAGATGTTTCAGAATAAGATCATGATGCCACAACATGGGCAGAAACGTCCTGGATATTATCAAAGCCATAAATCACAGCCTTGTGAAGCGATGGCTGAGGATCCACCGTGGTGCTGAGTACAATTATAGTATACAAGATGAGGTGGCAAATAACAAGGGCGGAATTTATTAAGAGGCGCGGATAGATAAGGGTAAAGCAGATTCACAGGGCTATAGTGTGGCAAAAGTAAAATGAATAGTTATAGCAGTTTCTATCTGGGCCACACAGCAGCACAGCATCCCAACTATTACAAACAAATATACAATAGACATCTTTGAGAAAACATGGAAACTTCAAATCTACGCTACACTTATGTGGCGCCCGTGCGGATCCAGTTGCCACAGAGTTATTGCACCCATATTAAGGTGTAGTATCCAACTCTCGGGTAAGAGGGGCACAGACTGGTGCTGGGACACCCAGGCCACACACACTACACTAGCTCCAGGTCAGGGTTAGGGCGAGATTGTTCCTACGGGAGAGCACCGTCCCTGATCCTGTCTGGAAGAGGAACCAGGGTAGTGGGGATGGGTAGAGAGGAAGTAGTTAGAGGGAGCACATGGGAGGACTGAAGTTAGGTATCACACACGTAGATGACGTGGGACACGTGACAGAGGGTATAAATAGAGTGGGAAAGGAGGAGAGGCAGTTTAATAGTAGAAGGAGAGAGACCGTTTAACAGCAAAGGAAGAGTAAAACAGCTAGAGTAGAGTTGGAGGGAAGCTAGAGAAAGAAAGCCTGTCATAGAAGGAAAAGAACTTGAGAGAAGTGTTCAGAGGACTGGATCTGGTAGGCACTCATCCTGAGGCCAGACTGAGGAGAAAAGAAAGATAACCAGGTGGCTTCAGGAGGATTAAAGGGTATCAGAAGTATGGGCAGTGAACAATCCCCCCGTGGTGCTTGTATCCACTTTCAGGCGCAAGGCAGTGGAGTGGAGGGACCAGGTCGCAGAAAAGGGGCACCAGGACCCCAAGACTAGTGAGAAAGACAGACAAGGCTCAGCTAACAATCCGGAGGCTGTGGTACTTCCATGGTGAGAGTCACCAACCGCACAAATCTGCTGAAAATGTGACAAAGTGAGGGTTAAGAGGAGATACTGCAGATTAACCATAAGAAAAACCCACAGCTACTGGCTCAGAGCTCTGTGTGGCATGGAGCAAGGCAAGAGGGTGAAGCAAGCACAGTGTGAGACGACCGAGGAAGGAAAGAGAAGGGGTACCAGTTATGTGTCATCCTCCTACCCAGGAGTAGCTGGATCCCTCCTTCCAAGAACCCCATGCTCAGGGGGCTGTTGCACAGTGACTAAAGTGAGTAAAAGACCTGAAGACTTCAACCTGCTGTATCTGTGAACTTTCTTGATGCGTCGCGAGCACCAGAAACATAGCTACCAACTCACTCAGGTACCTTCTGCTGCCCTGGTGGTCAGCCCTACCCATAGAGGGCTTAACAACACTGCTGTCTCTCTACCATCAGCCCCCAGAGGAACCGTCGTACAGCGACGGCCATCTATAGCCGCAACTTGTGCGTGGCATCATATAAAAATAACAAGTACCCCCAAGTCCAGTCATCCCTTCCCTAATGAATCCTCCATGCTACATGACCTTCCCTAGAGAGAGAGACACCCTCATCGAACTTTAAATGACACTACCAGGGCCATGGAGCTGGGTCTCGTCCCCTGTGACTCCCGTGAAGAAGCCTCAAAGCCCAGCTCCGAGTATCCTAAGGCCATGGAGGGGCTTGTCACTTACAATCTTATTGGCCTCTGCTAGTCGGGCCACACAGCTACCATGCTCTGGCTACTGAAGCCTATGCTATGTCCTAACATGTGCACACATTGAGAAAGATTTATGATGGTGTAGTATACACAAATCCAGACCCAGGGCTCCATGTTGTGTTGCTCAGTGATGCACATTATTCCTTGCAGGTCACATGGGGGGAACTCCTCTTCTTCCTTCATGATCCTGGGATCCTTTGAGTCCTGTAGATCATGTCTCTGGCCCTCTTCAGAACCGCCCACCTCTGGAACTTCACAGTCTGGTATTATTCGGTGGTCACCAGGGCTTTCTCACTGTCTGGCCCACATTCAATTTGCAGCTGGCACCGTGCCTTTCCAGAGCCCAAGAACATGGATGCTTCTAGGCACCATATCCTTTCTCACACACTACCAGGTTTGAGCTTCAAGCACTAAGCTCTCCTTTCTCTAAAGTCCTTCCTTTCACTTTTAGATCTTGATCAGTCAATCTTTGCAGTTCAGGAAGGGAGGTCGACTAGTCCAAAACACAGCATTAAGGGAAACACTGTCTCTTAAATTCATAGAGTGATTTAACTGTTCATAGCAGTGACACCCCTACACACCTTCCTACTTAATGATGGTCACCCTCAGCCATAACAACATCAGGGTCATTAAAGTCAGCAAAAGAAGACCACTTCATGTAGCTTTATAAGCCTTGGATCAGGGTCCACTGTAAAGAGCATTCAGTTCCGTTGTCATCTCTCTCTTCATCTCTCACGGGTCCACAACGTAGTAAGGGAGTGCTCAACATGCACACAGCACCTACAGAGTAACAACAATATTGGCAGAAAAGACAATGTACACTCTTCAACATATCTGACTGGTAGAACCCCTACTGTAGACCTTTGAGACCTTTGAAGGTCTTGGGTATTTGGCAAGACTTTGATGACTTCCACTTGCTTCAGGAGTTACAGTGGGTTCTAATTGTGTTTTTTCATCACGTGGCGGTGGTGCCTCACTCATGGGATTACTGATTTCTGCGAGCTGAGGATCACCCTCTATATCAGGAACAGTCTACCAGTCATCGTCAACTTCAAACATGGGTGACATTTATTCAAGGAGTAGAGCAGAGACTTCAGCTGGCAATTGAGCAGGAATGACTTTGGACCAGAATGGCTGCAACATATTTCGGTGTAACACCTTAGGGGACGGACGCCCCACTCTCAATTTGTACCTTGTAGACTGGACCATCAGCATATAATTGATTACTCTGTAGGGATGCACTCAGTTTGCCCTTTGGGCGTTTTTCTTTGACTAACACTCAGTCTCCATGTCGAAGCAGTATCTCCTGAATTGACTTGTGGCTCATATGCTCTTTCTTCTGTAGCTGCTGACCAGCCAACCATCTAATAATTTATAATCGTTGACGATGCTCTTTCACCCACGAGATAGCAGTTCACCCCGTCAGATCCTCTGGCTGCTCCAAATTCAGCTCAATGATTTCTCAATCAGCTCTTCCGAACAGCAGTAGATATGGGGTGTTCTTATCTTCCTCCAATGTCCTCAGCATCTGTAGGAGGGCCGGTTAAAATATTCACATGCTCCATTGCCCTGGGGGTGATAAGGGGTGGTCCAGGACCTTTTGATGCCATACATGCGATATAGTTCTTTCATCACCTTGCCTTGGAAACATGCACCTTGGTCAGAATGGATCCTCTTTGGGCACCCATACATTAGGAAGAAGTCTTGACAGATGGGGTGTCAGCCCCCAGCCATTCGAGTACCTGTCCAAACCATGCAAAATGTTTCTTGAATGAGACAGAATACATGATGATTTCATCCAGATAAATCAGGTAGCTTCAAAATTCAGGTCTACCAGGCACTTTTTCATCAGCTGTTGAAACATGCCCGAAGCATTGAAGAGGCCAAATGGCATCAAGTTAAACTCAAAAAATGTCATAGGGAGGATGAACGTGGCATTCTCTTTGTCATTTGATGCCACCGATACTTGCCAGTATCCACCTGCTAGGTCTAATATGCTAAAGTATTTCACCTTCCCCTGTGCTTTCAAGGATACCTCGATTTGGGGTTAGGGGTATGAGTCTCAAACAGTGCATGTGTTAAGTTTTCCATAGTGCACACAGAACCGGATGTGCCAATCCTTCTTCTTGATGAGCACCACTGGAGCTGCCCAAATGCTCTTACTACTCTGCACTACTCCCGATTCCATCATCTGTCTCAGTAATATTGTAACCTTTTGTTACAGGAGGAATTTGACGGTACCATTCTCAAATCGGGTGAGCGTCCACTGTCGGTATCACATGAGTGATGGCTTCAGGGTACCCAAAATCTTTGGAGTGGCGAGTGAATGTTGCCTGATGATCTTACAGCATAGCTTTATTGCCTGCACACACTCAGGGTCAAGAGAGTTAACATCCACCTCCATTTGCTCAAGGATTGTCCGTCCACTTCACTCCAGGGTTGACATCTCTTCTGCCCACACAGTGATTGCTAAAGTCCACCCTGCATCTCCTTTCAGCGACAAAGATATCTCTTTCCGGCTCTCCACTTCACCCTTATGATATATATATATATATATATATATATATATATATATATATATATATATATATATATATATATATATATACACTAGTTCATCTCCATAAATTAGAATACCATCAGAAACTTAATTTTTTTTCAGTAATTAAATACAAAAGTGAAATATATAGTCATTACAAACATTTATGTCAAGTGTTTATTTCTGTAAATAGTGATGATTATGGCTTACAGGCAATGAAAACCCAAAGATCATTATCTCAGAAAACTAAAGTAGGGAGGATGGAGGATTAAAAACCGCACTGCAGTATTTCATGCGACATCAAAGGGTGAATATAATATTAATTTATTAGTCAATGTGTTTCAGGGCTCCCAGACACACCCTGAAACATGGCGATATGACATTGATCTTTGATAATACAGTATTCTAAATAATTGAGATGCACTAGTATGTGTATATATATATCTATACATATATTATATGTCAGACCTGTCCCTTGTGGCAAGATAACCTCCCTTGGGCCCACATTCAGAGTTCTAATAGGAACGTGGCCTTGCCGAACGACAGCTATCATGCTAGCTATCATAACTTCCTGGCCCACTTTTCCTGAGACCACAGGGTGAACAATCAATCATTTCTATCCCCTCAAGATTGTGATAGGTTCTGACTGGAGGTGTGAAATACTTTCTTGCCTATGCAGTATCACAGGCTCTTTCCCAGGGACCCTGATGACCCCTACTGACTGATGAGATTGAACACCCTTCTGCGTCCTACAGATGCGGGTTATTCAATGACTTCCTGGGTAGGCTTATGTGGAGTAGCCTGGTTCCATTAGCCGGTTTACCACTTGGTAAACATAATCTGGTCTAGTTTGCGTAGAATGTTTATCCCCATTATTACAGGTACATCTAAAAGGGCCACTTAATATGGTGGTTATGGTGTTCTCCGCAAGGAGCCACCCCTTGGCTGGGTCCTTCCCTGGAGCGATATTTGGCTAGTCCTGTGTTTGAGACTCCTAACTGAGGGTCCACATACTCTATTTGCATATTCATAATTCCCAGGAGGCAATGCACCTAGGAATTCACTGTGTTGAGCGCTTTAGCCAGCTGCCTGCAGTGTTTTCTTGGACTGGTCTCCCTTAGATCAGTGAATGCTTTGTGATGTTAATCTACTAGGCCTTGCTTCCACCTAGCCAGAATCCTACTCCACACTGATGAGGGGCAACACCCCGAAACAGCTGTCTGTGGATGGATACCTGGCCTTGGTATTTTCTTGTCATATCTCTAAGCTTGTAAAAGAGCTGGATATTGACTAAAAGGGCCACTTAACATGGTCATTATGGCGTTCTCTGCAAGGTGCCACCCATTGGCTGGGTCCTTCCCTGGAGGGATATCTGGCTAGTCCTGTGTTTGAGACTCCTAACCGAGGCTCCACAGACTCTATTTGCATATTCCTGTCTCTGGAGGCTGATGGAGGAAGCCTGCACTCACTGGCCACCTACCAGTCGGGCCAATGATCAGTTGCATGAGCATGATGGGTCGGGATGCTGATGTTCTTTGATAAAAAAACATCATAGGGTCTTATCTATGATGATAATTCAATGCCCCCCGATTAGTGTGATTCACCTTTTTGGGTTGTGTGGGTCACAACAAACTGCAAGAGCCTTGTTATCCTGGTCGCTGCAGACACCTGGTGAGGGAGAAATCCGTTTGTGTAGAAAAAAAGCCCAGGTTTAGATTTTGCGCAGACCACAATGCAGGAAGGGTATGTTTGATGTCCGTTTATTGAGCTAATGTGTTTCACAGCAGGACCTGCTGCTTCCTCAGGGCAAACGGATGTTCTTCCATGGAAGTCAATGAACCAGACTGACAAGCTGGGTAAGGATCTCCAGTGGACAGATTTCCCATTTTTTGTTCTATTTGGGTCAGCTTTTCTTTCATGTGGATAAGGGAGCTTGACCAGTACCCCTTTGCTGCTTGGATCTCCTCCGGGAGTTTTGACCTGGATGTGCACCACCCCGGATGCATAGCTTTCTTCTTTACTTTGGGCCAGTGTCTTAGTGCCTAGTGCCCATTACTTATATTGCCCCTATTAACATTAGCAATAGCAATCCCACCATTGCTGTCTGCTACCTCCATCTTGGTAACCATGCCCTGTTAGCAGCGCTACTTGAAGCAATGGTCGAGGGATCACTGTGGTGCAGAGTACAATTATGGTACACAAGATGAGGTGGCAAATAAGGGTTGAAATTATTAACAGGTGGGAAGAGGTAAAGCAGGTTCCCAGGGGGTATGCTGTGGCAAAGCACAATTAACAGTTACAGCAGTTTCTAGCTGGGCCACTTAACAGCACGGTGTCCCAACTATTGCAAACAAATACACAACAGATATCTTTGAGAAAACAGGGAAACTTCAATACTACGCTACACTTACAACCTTAAGGGCCTCTGCTAGTCACTTAGGCCACATGGTGGCAGCGTTAAGAAGATGTATTGATTACTGTGCAGGGGACAATGGAGAGCAGAGTAATCAGAGGTGAGCAGTAATGCATATAATTATTGATTTTAATTATGAATCATGAAAGTGGCAGCTGACTAGCCACCATTTTGCTGATTCTGCATTGAAAGCAAATGACAAAAAAGTAGCAGAATGCTGATTCTTCTAATATTTAGGTAGAATTCAGTTCCACTAGGATATAATCACTCATCCCTAGAAGGCATTATACAATATGGCTTTAGCAACTCAATCAACTACTTTGCACTTAAACCTGGGTTGTTGTAAACCATCCAGAAATTCCAGTACAGTCCATAAAAATAGTGCACTTTTTTTGCCCTGTCCATAATAAAAATTAAACTGTCCACAAATTCTTTAAGGCTAAAGCAAGTTTTCCAGATTAGTTTTACAGTAATTATCATTTTACACGTTACAGTAAATGCAGCTCACATCTTCATATCAGAATTTTGGGTTGTAGATGTAGATCACTTATACTAATATTTTATTTATGATGTTTTTACAATATGCCCGTAATAAAAAAATATTTTCTCTCTGATATTTTGATAAACCAACTAGAAAAAAGTCAGGTTGGTAATCCCGCTTATAACCCTTTTATGGTGTTAGACTTTCACCGTCTTCAGCCCGATTGTATGACATTCTAGACCTATTATGTGATAAATCCAGCAATTATTTTTCAAAACCTCCAGTGCTATCAAACAAGTATTAAATGTGCTACATGCATTGACTTGCTGTTCCACAAAGCTTCTGGATCTATAAAATATGCATGTCTTTTCATTGTCTCTCGGAGCTCTACGGCATAGAAGAACGACACAAAATACTGGGATACAGGAGTAGAATTGTACGGAGTATATCTGGGATTAGCTATACGTGTCAGCGCAGGGAAGTAACATAGACGTCTGTGAATAATACATTCAGTATGATAGGATTCTTTCTGTGTAATAGCAAAAAGTGATATGTATTTGTGAGCTCGGAAATCGCTAAGTGAAAGTCTGTGACAGCATGGCCATGAATTATATATCTGCAAGGGACAGCTGAAGGGAAGCTGTACTGTACAGGCTTTTGTACTCAACTTGGACCAAATGTGCGATAAAAGAAAAGGAACGAAGAATAAAGAACCATTTTGAGGTGAGATTTAGGTCAAGATATACAGAATTTGAATAAGAAGCTTAGCTCCGGAGAGGAAAAAAAACACCCTTTATATCAGGCAATGGTGAATGAGCCTGGCAGCCCCATTGGACGTTCCAATAGTCGCTGTTATTGGATAGTGACATAGGAAGGAAGGCGTAGGAAAAAAATCCTTCCTGGTTTCTATGGCAGAAGAGAAAAGGTCAGAGAACTGGAATAACAAATGTTTGTTGCGCTCGGATCCTGCAGCTCTGGGCTCGGAGGAGGCTCAGGCCACAGAATGACACATTTTTCTCAATGTTGTGTTGGGAGGGGGGAGCACGGCTACAGAGCAGAGAAGCCTCCATGTGTCATCTGCTCCATGGAACTAAGTTATTGTCATATATTTGGTTCTGTGGATTCTGTTCCAGCTGCTACTGTAAGACCAGTACTAGGAGATACTACAGGAACAGACACATTTTCGAAAGTCAATACTAATATTTACAGCCAAAGAAACCACCGTCTTTTAGTTTCTGGTTAATCTAAATACATTAAAGCACAACCTGCTTCTGGATGTCATTATAGCCATATTTCCTCTTTAAAAAGCGGCACGATTGGTAATTATGTAACACATAACATGAGATGTTAAAGCAAAATGCAAATGTACGGTCGTAAATATTTGCCATACAATTGTCTACATATTAATCGAAACTGATAGTTACCATTTATTTCTACGACGGGAAGTATAATTACTGATTTGCTATCATTTGTGCTCTCTGGTTGTTTTGAACAAATATACCATTTTCTGTTTTATTGCTATTATGACATATATAGTATAGCAGTCTTTTGACGTGAATCTGTTACTATGATTTTGCTACCTAATCTGAGAGCAGCATAATGCAGGCACAGAAACTCTGATCCAAGAATGTGTCACTCAGGCTGTGTTCAAACAATGTATCTTTACTGCGTTTTTGCTGCTTTTTTGTGTTTCATTTTTACCATGGTTTTATGCAAATGTATGCTAATCTAAACCTGCTTTTTTGATTTCCAGCAAAACCAATGGGATTCAGGAAAAAGCTGTGCACACACATTGTTTTAGTTTCTTTGCAGAAACTGAAACTTGTATAGGCTTTGCTGGGCTCTAGGTGTAGTAAAAAACTCATGCAAATGCAATGCAAGAAAACCTCGCATTGCATTTGGACCAATGTTAAACAATTTGTCAGGTCAGATTGTTGTGTTTTTCCTCAGCTGAACTCGCATTGCAAGACAAATGAGTCCAATTTCACTGTATGCGAGTTTCACGTGCGAGAGGCCATTGAAAATCTATGGGTGCAAGAAAAAATCGCACCTAGACAGCACACTGTGTGAGTTTGTATCATGGGCTTTCCATGCTGGTAAAACTTAGAATGGATAGAATAGCTAGGTCAGGCTTATTAGTCACCCGCTGTTACTTTCAGGGCCGCCTATTAATCTACTTGCGTATTCACTTCACTGTCAGACAAACAGCCAATCACAGTGGCTTACACTCTGGGAGAGCCTATGTGATTGTCTGTTGTAGTCAGACTGGATTTCCACAATCTGGACAGTGATTCTGTTTGATTGCCATACACATTAGTGTATGTCAACCAACCTGCCATCATAGGGTTTTAAATAAATTAATAATTAAAAAAAAGTGTGAGTCTTTGCAGCATTTTTAAGTTCAGTCCAATGAAAGCAGACAACTGTGAGCTGCCACCCTCAGCTGCCTAATTTACACTTGGCTGGCAAAAAAAAGTGTTGGCTACGCCCTATTTTTATTTGCCAGCCAAGGTAAAACTAGAGTTTTTCAGGGACAATGTGTCGTCGGTCCGCGCGGCCACAAAAGACTGAATCAGAAGTTCACTCTGGTAAAACTAGGCAGCTGAGGGTTGGTATTCTCAGTGGGGTGAAGGCCCATTATTTTAGGGCCTCACCCCATGCTAAAGAATAGCAGCCCACAGCCACCCCTGAAAATGGGGCCATTATAATAAGCGCCATTTCCGAGCACCTTACCAGGCTCTTCCAGTGCCCCTCGTGGCAGGTGGCATGCAGGATAATGATGGCTTAATACCAGATTTTTTTTTACCAGCTGGTATTAAACCCGAGATTCTTAATGTCAGGCCAAGTTTGACCCAGCCACTAAGAATCTCCAATAAAGGGTTAAAAAAGACACTACGCAGAGTAAAAAATATTTATTAGAAATATAGACAGACATACTTAGGGACTCCATCTGTATTACTCTCATGCAGTACCCCAACGACCCTGGTGTTCTGTCTTCGGTCTTCTCCTTCAAACGATGCTTGTCTGCTACATCACACAGCAGAAGGGGAAAGTCCACTCCCCATGCTGTGTGATCAGTGAATAAGATTGTGGGTGTTAAGCGGTGACATCACAGCTGACCCTGTTGCTATAGTAAACAAATAAGCAGTTACTATAGTAATGCTGAGCAGCGGCAAAATCATGGCAGCTTATGAATGAGCCGACTCATACTCAAGTGGCAGGAGTTAACTTCCTGCTTACTAATAACAACATTGCCAGTAATCATGGAGTTAACTCTGCTTTGACAGCGACTGCTCTATGTGCCACTCATACTGCAGCCGCGGTCACAGCAGAGTTAACTCCCTGCTTACTGGCGCTTCTGTTAACACCTGCAACTTGTGTATGAGTCGGCTTATTCGTAAGCCACCCTGATTTTGCCTCTGCTTAGCATGGGGTCAGCGGTGACATCACCGCTTAACACCCACAGTCTCATTCACTGATCACACAGCAAGGGGAGTGGACTTTTGCCCCCTGCTGTGTGATGTAGCAGACAAGCATCATTTGAAGGAGAAGACAGAAGGCAGAACACCAGGATCATTGGAGGGCTGTCTCTTTATTTCTAATAACTATTTTTTTTTACTCTCTGTGGTGTCTTTTTTTTAACCCTTATTGGAGATTCTTAGTGGCTGGGACAAACTTGGCCTGACATTAAGAATCTCAGCTTCATACCAGCTGGTAAAAAAAAGCTGGTATTAAC
This sequence comes from Allobates femoralis, assembly GCA_033576535.1. Lineage (NCBI taxonomy): Eukaryota > Metazoa > Chordata > Amphibia > Anura > Aromobatidae > Allobates > Allobates femoralis. The sequence continues at coordinate 160,114,196 of JARQOC010000002.1, read as the reverse complement.
CCCTTATTACCCAGTGTGCCACCAGCCACCGGGGCTGCTGAAAGAGCTTGGTAAGGCGCTTGTTATAAATGCGCCATTATAAGGGGCGGCTGCGGGCTGCTATTTTTTAGCATGGGGGGCCCTAAAATAATGGGCACTCATCCCACTGAGAATGCCAGCCCTCAGCTGCCTAGTTTTACCTTGGCTGGCAATTAAAAATAGGGTGGAGCTGACACATTTTTTTTTGCCAGCCAAGGGTAAATTAGCCAGCTGAGGGTGGCAACTCGCAGTATCTGCTTTCATCAGGCTGGTCAATAAATACATAGAGTTCAATATCAAAATTTTTTCATATATTGGCTAATTTTATGTAGCACCTCCAAAGCATCAATTTGAATATCATGAGTTTTTTTGTGCAAAATTATATCAAAGTTTATTTAAATAGACATCATAAAATCCTATACAAGAATTGCATAAATATAAATTCACAATCCAAGAACGATACATTTGGTGGTCACATAAAACATACAGAAACCTGATATAAAATAGCTCTGAACATCAGTAAAAATGACACAGGGTTTGGTACAGTGACCGAGTAGACAGAACTCATATAACAAACCATAAACCATAGATCAATCTGTGTATCTCTTAAAAGGAGACCTTCTCATTAATTCCACCCAACAATGGTTTCGGAGATACATGTCTATGTCTCTCTTTAATACTAAAAGAACACCATAAGTGTCTAGTCATGTACTTCATGAGCACAATCTATATAGCTCCCACCAGCCATTGGACTACAACCATCCGGGTATAAAAATGATCCTAGATCTATATAAGACAGAGAAAATATTTCTCCAAAGTGCAAAAGTCAATAGTAAAGTTACCCATGTTGTCCAGTGCTGTGGGAGAGATACCAGGTTCAAGACAGACACAGAGACGAGACAGTCATCCAAAGTCATTAGGCTGGACTTAAAAATGCTGCGAAGCCCTAAGCGGGTCTCTTTTAATTATTTATTTAACAACCTATTGTATGGCAACCCAACAGATTCACTGTCCAGACTGAGGAAATCCAGTCTGACTATAACAACCAATCACAGAGGCTCTCACAGACTGTGAGCTTCTGTGATTGGCTGTTTGTTTGACAGTGCTTACAAGAACTGATGGGTGGCATGATGGCTCAGTGGTTAGCACTGCCGCTTTGCAGCGCTGGGGCCCTATGTTCAATTCCCACCAAGGACAAAATCTCAAAGGAGTTTGCATGTTCTCCCTGTGTTTGTGTGGGTTTCCTCCAGTTTCCCACACACTTGAAAGACATACTGATAGGTTATTTAGATTGTGAGTCCCAATAGGGACAGTGTTGCAAATGTATGTAAAGCACTATGGAATTAATAGTGCTATATAAATTAATAAATGTTATTATATAAGGATATTATCACATATTAGCTCATTCTTTTTGTTGTTGGACTAAATTTTCATGAGCTTTGTACAATAACACTCTCACCACTGATTGGCAGCTTTCTGTTTATGCACAGTGCGAACAGAAAGTTGCCAATCAAGGGTGTGGGTGGAGTTATACAGAACTCAACATTAGGGATGAGTGAACCAGACTTTAAACTTGGTGTTCGTACCGAACACAGACTTTATAAAAGTTTTCACTGTCTAGGGTCGAAGTTCGGAAGCTTTACATATGCAAACCAATGGAGTGAGCATCAGTGTGCCTAGGTACTATCAGTGCTCGGCTGAGTGTGAGACACTTTCAGCATTCAAATGGCTCGCAATGCGGGTAAAATCAGCGTTATCAGATGTGTGCACGAAAAAAGTATGTATATCAAAAATATATATATCGGTATATATATTGGGAGGGCGGTCATGTCACAATGGGGGCAGGGTCTTTGGGGATCAGTGTGGTGGCTGTCTCTGTCCGTGCACTCTCCCCCTGTTTGCTCTTTCTCCCCCTGAGCTGTTATTCCTCTCTCTGTGTTCTCTCCTTTGACCTGTCTCCCCCTTCTGTGCATTTTCTCCTCTGTGTGTTGTCTCTCTCCCCACCATAATGTCTTCTCCCCTTATGTGCTCTCTCCTTTTTGCTGTCTCTTCCCTGTGTGCTCTCCCCATACTTTTTCTCTCTCCCATGGGCTGTCTTTCCCCATCAGCTGTCTCTCTCCCATTGTGCTGTCTCTTTCCCCTGTGCACACTCTTTCCCCCAATGTGGACTCTCTCTCCCCCTTGTGTGCTGTTTATACCCTTGTTCCATCTATTCCTACATGCCATCTTTCCCCTGTGTACTCTCCCTCCCCACTCTGGGCTGTCTCTTTCCCCATGTGCTCTTTCCGAACCCCTCAGTACCAGCAGCAGTGTATGTGTTCCCCAGCAGCATTGCATGTACCTCCCCAGCAGCAGTGTTTGTGCTTCGACCCCAGGCATATATCCTGATGCTGAAGCTGGCGGAAAAATACATTGGAGCTGGGGGGCACATGCAATGTTGCTGTTGGGGTGAGGTCACATACACTGCTGCTCAGGTGGGGGGCACATACACTGATGATCCTGCTTGGGGGCACACACTGATGCTGCTGCTTGGGGCAAATACACTGATGCTGGAGTGTGAGGCAAATACTCTGCTAGGATGCGGGCACATATACTGCTGCTAGGGTGGGGATATATATATACTGCTGCTGGGCTGGGGGGCACATATACTACTGCTGGCTGGCACATACACTGCTGCTGGAGTGGAGGCACAAAGACTGCTGCTGGTGTAGGGCACATGCACTGCTGCTGGACCTGCTGCTCCTCTTCATCTGTGGGATGGAAATGGTACAGTACGGTGCTGACAGAATACATTTACCAGCCAGAGGCTCCTGACATTCAAATTGCTCTGCGCTCTAGTGGCTCCCTGATTCCTACAGGCTCGGATGAAGTAGAGTCAACCCGTAGCCACAGCACACACTGAACCTGCCCCTCATGCCGCCCCACTGGCCATCCAGCACTGTAGTCCAGGTGGGGAAATGAGTGACAGGGTTCATCTTGTTTGCCTGTCATACACTGAGCCTGCTCCTCACCCTGGCTTCCAGTTTAGGTAAGCATCAGGTTCGGGTGTTGGCAGCACCGTCAATGGGTGCCATATTTGCATACAGTTGACTTTGGTGTGTAAATATTGCTGCTGACAGCGCGTGATAGGAGGACAACCAGACAGATATTGATGATGAACATCGTAAGGTAAGTATATATATATATATATTAGGAAAAAGCCCTGCTCTCTCTCCACCAGAAATGTTTTGTTTATGACTGTATGTATTGGTCGGAGACCCGAATTGCCAATCAGTGGCTTTGAATAAAGTAAAGTTTGGGTCCAGAACATTTTATAAAGCTTGACTGAACCTCCAGATCATGAACTTCCATGGGTCCCCTCATATCTACTCAACGTTAAGAGAACTAGTGGATCTGCAGCAGAAAAAACAGTGATTTTAGAAAAACTGTAGAAAATAGCCCAGTAAGTAATACATTGCTGAAATCAGGATCTTCCCCTCTCCCCCCTACAAGTAGGGTGGCAAAAACCTGGTGATGGAGGTATGTTAACTTAAGTAACATTAATGATCTACTTACATAATCGCAAAGTCCCATCTGTCATCCACTTCCATTGTGCCCATATCACGTGCTGATGGCAGCCATATTTG
>JARQOC010000002.1:160096460-160110452 GCA_033576535.1 Allobates femoralis | reverse complement strand
GCAGCCATTTTTATAGGTTCATTTGTGTCATTAGCAAGCTGCAGCATGTTGATTCTAGATCTTCCTTTTAGCATTTACATAAAGCAAAATGTGCTGTCAAATTATTATTTCTCGGCAATTATTTGGGAATTCTGTGGTTTGTAAGACTTAATACACTAATATATTAGCACTGGATAGCGGCTTGATACTATCATATCAGGAGGTCAGTGATGTTAAGATGGGGGCGGGCTCTGTTCCCCCCTGTTCCCTCTCTCTGTCCTCCCTGTGCTGTCTTCTCCACTCTGTGCTCTCTCCTTTGAGCTGTCTTTCCCCTGTGCACTCTCTCATCCTGTGCACTCTACCCTCCCCCTGTCCTATCTCTCTAGCCCCCTGTGCTCACTCTCTTGCCTCTGTGCACTCTCTCTGGGCCCTTGTGCACTCTCTCTGGCCTCCTGTGCACTCTCTCTGGCCCCCTATCTGCTCACCCCCTGTGCTTTGTCTCTCTCCATTTGTGCTCTCTCCCTCCTCTGGTGTCTATTGATGGCAGCGTTAGTGAGCATGTGCGCATAATATCCAAAGATGGCGGCAGCCTGAGTAAATACACATGCACACCGGGTATATGTATGCACAATTACTCAGGTGGTGATGTGACAGCGGCAGGGGCTGCGGGTGGCAGTTTTGGGTGGCAATGGTTACAGCACCGCTGGTGGTACTCTGCAATACCAGTACCGTCAGTGGGTGCCATATTTGCACATACATTACTCTGTCCCTCTATGTGCTCTCTTTGCCCCCATGTGCATGCTCTCTGCCTCCTATGCCCTCTCTGTGTCCCCTGTGTGCTCTCTGTGCCCCCAAGTCCATTCTCTCAGCCCCCCAGTGCCTTGTCTATGTTCCCCTGTGCACTCCCTCTGCCCCCTGTGATTTCTCTCTGCCCTCCCTGTGCAACATCTCTGCCCCCAAGCACTCTCTCTGCCTCCCTGTTCGTCATGCCGCTACCAATTGTGGACACCTATGTGGCAGTGGCATGAATAAGTGTGCATGTGCGTACCTGGCATGATCATGCATAGTTACACAGGTTAATGCCATCCTAGGAACCAATGTGTCTAAAGATGGCAGCTGCCTCAGTAACTGAGCCTACGATCTGGGTATGCACATGCACACATACTGAGGCATTTTGTGTGTGGCAGTGAGGTGTGGCGGTCTGTGGTTGTCGGTTTCTGGCATCAGTTGCAGGTGTCACTGGTTGCAGTGGTCAGATGCTCCAAGCCTGTACTGATAGCGAGCACCATATTTGCACACTCATCACTTGGGTGTGCAAATATGGCTGCCATCAGCACGTGATATGGGCACAACGGAAGTGGATGACAGATGGGACTTTGCGATTATGTAAGTAGATCATTAATGTTACTTAAGTTAACATACCTCCATCACCAGGTTTTTGCCACCCTGCTTGTAAGGGGGAGAGCGGAAGACCCTGATTTCAGCAATGTATTACTTACTGGGCTATTTTCTGCAGATTTTCTAAAATCACAGTTTTTTCTGCTGCAGATCCACTAGTTCTCTTAACGTTGAGTAGATATGAGGGGACCCATGGAAGTTCATGATCTGGAGGTTCAGTCAAGCTTTATAAAATGTTCTGGATCCAAACTTTATTCAAAGTCACTGATTGGCAATTTGGCTCTTTGACCAATACATCCAGTCATAAACAAAACATTGCTGGTGGAGAGAGAACAGGGCTATTTCATTATATATATATATATATATATATATATATATATATATATATATATATTTACCTTACGATGTTCATCATCAATTTCTGCCTGGCTTTCCTCCTACCACACGCTGGCAGCAGCAATATTTACACACCCAAGTCGACTGTGTGCAAATATGGCACCCATTGGCGGTGCTGCCAACACCCATGCCTGATGCTTACCTAAACTGGAAGCCAGGGTGAGGAGCAGGCTCAGTGAATGACAGGTGACAAGATGAGCCCTGTCACTCATTTCCCCACCTGGACTACAGTGCTGGATGGCCAGTGGGGCGGGCATGAGGGGCAGGTTCAGTGTGTGCCGTACGGTTGACCCCACTTCATCCGAGCCTGTCGGAATCAGGGAGTCACCAGAGAGCAGAGCAATTTGAATGTCGGGAGCCTCTGGCTGGTAAATGTATTCTGTCAGCACCATACTGTACCATTTCCATCCCACAGATGAAGAGGAGCAGCAGCCCCAGAGGCAGTGCATGTGCCCCACACCAGCAGCAATCTATATGCCTCCACTCCAGCAGCAGTGTATGTGCCCCCCAGCAGCAGTATATGTGCCCCCACCCCAGCAGCAGTATATATATATATCCCCACCCTAGCAGCAGTATATGTGCCCGCACCCTAGCAGGGTATGTGCCCCACACTCCAGCATCAGTGTATTTGCCCCAAGCAGCAGCATCAGTGTGTGCCCCCAAGCAGCATCAGTGTATGTGTCCCCCACCTGATCAGCAGTGTATGTGACCTCACCCCAGCAGCAACATTGTATGTGCCCCCCAGCGCCAGTGTATTTTTCTGCCAGCTTCAGCATCAGGATATATGCCTGAGGTCGACGCACAAACACTGCTGCTGGGGAGGTACATGCAATGCTGCTGGGGAACACATACACTGCTGCTGGGACTGAGGGGTTGGGAGAGAGCACATGGGGGAAAGAGACAGCCCAGAGTGCGGAGGAAGAGTACACAGGGGAGAGATGGCATGGGGGAAGAGATGGAACAAGGGTATAAACAGCACACAAGGGGGAGAGAGAGCCAACAGTGGGAGAAAGAGTGTGCACAGGGGAAAGAGACAACACAATGGGAGAGAGACAGCTGATGGGAAAAGACAGCCCATGGGAGAGACAAAGAGTATGGAGAGAGCACACAGAGAGGAGACAGCAAAAAGGAGAGAGCACATAAGGGGAGAAGACATCATGGCGGGGGGAGAGACAGCACACAGAGGAGAGAATGCATGGAAGGGGGAGACAGGTCAAAAGAGAGAACACAGAGAGGAGATAACAGCTGAGGGGTAGAGAGAGAGCAAATAGGGGGTAGAGTGCATGGACGGAGAGAGCCACCACCCTGATCCCCAAACACCCTGCCCCCATTGTGACATCACCGCCCTCCCAATATATATACCAATATATATATTTTTGATATACATATTTTTTTCGTGCACACATCTGATAACACTGATTTTACCCGCATTGCGAGCCATTTGAATGCTGAAAGTGTCTCACGCTAAGCCGAGCACTGATAGTACCTAGGCACAGCGATGCTCACTCCATTGGTTTGCATATGTAAAGCTTCCGAACTTCGACCCTAGACAGGGAAAACTTTTATAAAGTCTGTGTTTATACGGACACCAAGTTTAAAGTCTGGTTCACTCATCCCTAATGTTGAGTTCTGTATAACTCCACCCACACCCTTGATTGGCAACTTTCTGTTTGCAATGTGCATAAACAGAAAGCTGCCAATCAGTGGTGAGAGTGTTATTGTACAAAGCTCATGAAATTTTAGTCCAAAAAACAAAAAAAGAATGAGCTAATATGTGATAATATCCTTATATAATAACATTTATTAATTTATATAGCACTATTAATTCCATAGTGCTTTACATACATTTGCAACACTGTCCCTATTGGGACTCACAATCTAAACAACCTATCAGTATGTCTTTCAAGTGTGGGGGAAACTGGAGGAAACCCACACAAACACAGGGAGAACATGCAAACTCCTTTGAGATTTTGTCCTTGGTGGGAATTGAACACAGGGCACCAGTGCTGCAAAGATGCAGTGCTAACCACTGAGCCATCATGCCACCCATCAGTTCTTGTAAGCACTGTCAAACAAACAGCCAATTACAGAAGCTAACAGTCTATGAGAACCTCTGTGATTGGCTGTTGCAGTCAGACTGGATTTCCTCAGTCTAGACAGTGAATCTGTTGGGTTGCCATACAATAGGTTGTTAAATAAATAATTTAAAAAGACCCGCTTAGGGCTTCGCAGCATTTTTAAGTCCAGCCTGATGAAAGCAGATACTGCGAGTTGCCACCCTCAGCTGCCTAATTTACCCTTGGCTGGCAAAAAAAAATGTGTCAGCTCCACCCTATTTATAATTGCCAGCCAAGGTAAAACTAAGCAGCTGAGGGCTGGCATTCTCAGCGGGGTGAGGGCCCATTATTTTAGGGCCCCCCATGCTAAAAAATGTCAGCCTGCAGCCGCCCCTTATAATGGCGCATTTGTAACAAGCGCCTTACCAAGCTCTTCCAGCAGCCCCGGTGGCACCCTGGGTAATAAGGGGTTAATACCAGCATTTTTTTACCAGCTGGTATGAAGCTGAGATTCTTAATGTCAGGCCAAGTTTGACCCAGCCACTAACAATCTCCAATAAAGCTTTAAAAAAAAGACACCACAGAGAGTAAAAAAAAATATTTATTAGAAATAAAGAGACAGACACGCTTAGTGACTCCATCTGTGTTGCCCTCACGCAGCCCTCCAATGATCCTGGTGTTCTGCCTTCTGTCTTCTCCTTTAAATGATGCTTGTCTGCTACATCACACAGCAGGGGGCAAAAGTTCACTCCCCTTGCTGTGTAATCAGTGAATGAGACTCTGGGTGTTAAGCGGTGATGTCACCGCTGACCCCATTGCTATAGTAACCAAATAAGCGGTTACTATAGCAATGCTGAGCAGAGGCAAAATTAGGGTGGCTTATGAATAAGCCGACTCATACACAAGTTGCAGGTATTAACACCCTGCTTACCGATAACAGAAGCTCCGGTAAGCAGGGAGTTAACTCTGCTGTGACCACGACTGCAGTATGAGTGGCACAAAGCCGCTGTCAAAGCAGAGTTAACTCCATGATTACTAGCGCTGTTGTTATTAGAAAGCAGGGAGTTAACTCCTGCCACTTGAGTTTGAGTCGGCTCATTCATAGGCTGCCATGATTTTGCCGCTGCTCAGCATTGCTATAGTAACTGCTTATTTGGTTACTATAGCAACAGGGTCAGCGGTGATGTCACCGCTTAACACGCACAATCTTATTCACTGATCACACAGCACGGGGAGTGGACTTTCCCCCTCTGCTGTGTGATGTAGCAGACAAGCATCATTTGAAGGAGAAGACAGAAGACAGAACACCAGGATCGTTGGAGTACTGCATGAGGGTAATACAAATGGAGTTCCTAAGTATGTCTGTCTCTATTTCTAATAAATATTTGTTACTCTGCATAGTGTCTTTCTAACCATTTATTGAAGATTCTTAGTGGCTGGGACAAACTTGGCCTGACATCAAGAATCTCGGGCTTAATACAAGCTGGTAAAAATAGCTAGTATTAAGCCCTCATTACCCTGCATGCCACCTGCCACCAGGGGCACTGGAAGAGCCTGGTAAGGTGCTCGGAAATGGCGCTTATTATAATGGTCCCATTTTCAGGGGTGGCTGTGGGCAGCTATTTTTTAGCATGGGGTGGGGCCCTAAAACAATGGGCCTTCACCCCACTGAGAATACCAACCCTCAGCTGCCTAGTTTTACCTTGGCTGGCAAATAAAAATAGGGCGTAGCCAGCACATTTTTTTTTTTGCCAGCCAAGGGTAAATTAGGCAGCTAAGGGTGGCAGCTCACAGTTGTCTGCTTTCATTGGGTTGGACTTAAAAATGCTGCAAAGACTCACACATTTTTTTTTTAATTATTTATTTATTTAACACCCTATGATGGCAGGTTGGTTGACATACACTAATGTGTATGGCAACCAAACAGAATCATTGTCCAGATTGTGGAAATCCAGTCTGACTACAACAGACAAACACATAGGCTCTCCCAGAGTGTAAGCCACTGTGATTGGCTGTTTGACAGTGAAGTGAATACGCAAGTAGCTTAATAGGCGGCCCCGAAAGTAACAGCGGGTGACCAATAAGCCTGATCTAGCTATTCTATCCATTGTAAGTTTTACCAGCATGGAAAGCCCATGCTACAAACTCACAAAGTGTGCTGTCCAGGTGCGATTTTTTCTCTCACCCATAGACTTTCAATGGCCTCTCGCACGTGAAACTCGAATACAGTGAGATTGGACTCTCAATTGTCTTGCAATGCGAGTTCAGCTGAGGAAAAACGCAACAATCTGACCTGACAGATTGTTTAACATTAGTCCAAATGCAATGCAAGTTTTTCTTGCATTGCATTTGCATGAGTTTTTTACTACAGCAAGAACACAGCAAAGCCTGTACAGGTTTCAGTTTCTGCAAAGAAACTAAACCAATGTGTGTGCACAGCTTTTTCCTGAATCCCATAGGTTTTGCTGGAAATCCAAAAAGCAGGTTTAGATTAGCATACATTTGCTTAAAAACATGGTAAAAATGAAACACAAAAAAGCAGCAAAAACGCAGTAACAATACATTGTTTGAACACAGCCTGAGTGACACATCCTTGGATCAGGGTTTCTGTGCCTGCATTATGCTGCTCTCAGATTAGCTAGCAAAATCCTAGTAACAGGTTCACGTCAAAAGACTGCTATACTGTATATATCATAATAGCAATAAAACATCAGAAAATTGTATATTTGTTTAAAACAACCAGTGAGCACAAATGATAGCAAGCCAGTAATTATACTTCCCGTCGTAGAAATAAATGGTAACTATCAGTTTCGATTAATATGTAGACAATTGTATGGCAAATATTTACGACCGTACATTTGCATTTTGCTTTAACATGTCATGTTATGTGTTACATAATTACCAATAATGCCGCTTTTTAAAGAGGAAATATGGCTATAATGACATCCAGAAGCAGGTTGTGCTTTATATATTTAGATTAACCAGAAACTAAAAGACGGTGGTTCTCTTTGGCTGTAAATATTAGTATTGACTTTCGAAAATGTGTCTGTTCCTGTAGTATCTCCTAGTACTGGTCTTACAGTAGCAGCTGGAACAGAATCCACAGAACCAAATATATGACAATAACTTAGTTCCATGGAGCAGATGACACATGGAGGCTTCTCTGCTCTGTAGCCGTGCTCCCCCCTCCCAACACAACATTGAGAAAAATGTGTCATTCTGTGGCCTGAGCCTCCTCCGAGCCCAGAGCTGCAGGATCCGAGCGCAGCAAACATTTGTTATTCCAGTTCTCTGACCTTTTCTCTTCTGCCATAGAAACCAGGAAGGATTTTTTTCCTACGCCTTCCTATGTCACTATCCAATAACAGCGACTATTGGAACATCCAATGGGGCTGCCAGGCTCATTCACCATTGCCTGATATAAAGGGTGTTTTTTTTCCCTCTCCGGAGCTAAGCTTCTTATTCAAATTCTGTATATCTTGACCTAAATCTCACCTCAAAATGGTTCTTTATTCTTCGTTCCTTTTCTTTTATCGCACATTTGGTCCAAGTTGAGTACAAAAGCCTGTACAGTACAGCTTCCCTTCAGCTGTCCCTTGCAGATATATAATTCATGGCCATGCTGTCACAGACTTTCACTTAGCGATTTCCGAGCTCACAAATACATATCACTTTTTGCTATTACACAGAAAGAATCCTATCATACTGAATGTATTATTCACAGACGTCTATGTTACTTCCCTGCGCTGACACGTATAGCTAATCCCAGATATACTCCGTACAATTCTACTCCTGTATCCCAGTATTTTGTGTCGTTCTTCTATGCCGTAGAGCTCCGAGAGACAATGAAAAGACATGCATATTTTATAGATCCAGAAGCTTTGTGGAACAGCAAGTCAATGCATGTAGCACATTTAATACTTGTTTGATAGCACTGGAGGTTTTGAAAAATAATTGCTGGATTTATCACATAATAGGTCTAGAATATCATACAATCGGGCTGAAGACGGTGAAAGTCTAACACCATAAAAGGGTTATAAGCGGGATTACCAACCTGACGTTTTTCTAGTCGGTTTATCAAAATATCAGAGAGAAAATATTTTTTTATTACGGACATATTGTAAAAACATCATAAATAAAATATTAGTATAAGTGATCTACATCTACAACCCAAAATTCTGATATGAAGATGTGAGCTGCATTTACTCTAACATGTAAAATGATAATTACTGTAAAACTAATCTGGAAAACTTGCTTTAGCCTTAAAGAATTTGTGGACAGTTTAATTTTTCTTATGGACAGGGCAAAAAAAGTGCACTATTTTTATTGACTGTACTGGAATTTCTGGATGGTTTACAACCCAGGTTTAAGTGCAAAGTAGTTGATTGAGTTGCTAAAGCCATATTGTATAATGCCTTCTAGGGATGAGTGATTATATCCTAGTGGAACTGAATTCTACCTAAATATTAGAAGAATCAGCATTCTGCTACTTTTTTGTCATTTGCTTTCAATGCAGAATCAGCAAAATGGTGGCTAGTCGGCTGCCACTTTCATGATTCATAATGAACCATCGAAAGATTAAAAACAATATTTATATTTATTACTGCTCACCTCTGATTACTCTGCTCTCCATTGTCCCCTGCACAGTAATTAATACATCTTCTTAACACTGCCACCATGTGGCCTGAATAACTAGCAGAGGCCCTTAAGGTTGTAAGTGTAGCGTAGTGTTGAAGTTTCCTTGTTTTCTCAAAGATATCTGTTGTGTATTTGTTTGTAATAGTTGGGGCACCGTGCTGCTAAGTGGCCCAGCTAGAAACTGCTGTAACTGTTAATTGTGCTTTGCCACAGCATACCCCCTGGAAACCTGCTTTACCCCTTCCCACCTGTTAATAAATTCAACCCTTATTTGCCACCTCATCTTGTGTACCATAATTGTACTCTGTACCACAGTGGTCCCTCGACCATTGCTTTAAGTAGCACTGCTAGCAGGGCATGGTTACCAAGATGGAGGCAGCAGACAGCAATGGTGGGATTGATATTGCTAATGTTAATGGGGGCAATATAAGTAATGGGCACTAGGCACTAAGACACTGGCCCAAAGTAAAGAAGAAAGCTATGCATCCGGGGTGGTGTACATCCAGGTCAAAAATCCCGGAGGAGATCCAAGCAGCAAAGGGGTACTGGTCAAGCTCTGTTATCCACATGCAAGAAAAGCTGACCCAAATAGAACAAAAAATGGGAAATCTTTCCACTGGAGATCCCTACCAAGACTTCCCAGTTCCCTGTCAGTCTGGTTCGTTGACTTCCATGGAAGAACATCCATTTGTGTAGAAAAAAAGCCCAGGTTTAGATTCCGCGCAGACCACAATGCAGGAAGGGTAGGTTTGATGTCCGTTTATTGAGCCAATGCGTTTCACAGCAGGACCTGCTGCTTCCTCAGGGCAAACCTGAGGAAGCAGCAGGTCCTGCTGTGAAACGCGTTGACTCAATAAACGGACATCAAACATACCCTTCCTGCATTGTGGTCTGCGCAAAAATCTAAACCTGGACTTTTTTTCTACACAAACGGATTTCTCCCTCACCAGGTGTCTGCAGCGACCAGGATAACAAGGCTCTTGCAGTTTGTTGTGACTCACACAACCCAAAAAGGTGAGTCACACTAATCAGGGGGCATTGAATCATCATCATAGATAAGACCCTATGTGTGCTCCCTTCTCCCTTTTTTTTATGAAAGAACATCAGCATCCTGGCCCATCATGCTCATGCAACTGATCATTGGCCCGACTGGTAGGTGGCCAGTGAGTGCAGGCTTCCTCCATCAGCCTCCAGAGACAGGAATATGCAAATAGAGTCTGTGGAGCTTCGGTTAGGAGTCTCAAACACAGGACTAGCCAGATATCCCTACAGGGAAGAACCCAGCCAAGGGGTGGCTCCTTGCGGAGAACACCATAACCACCATGTTAAGTGGCCCTTTTTGTCAATATCCAGCTCTTTTACAAGCTTAGAGATATGACAAGGGAATACCAAGGCCAGGTATCCATCCACAGACAGCTGTTTCGGGGTGTTGCCCCTCATCAGTGTGGAGTAGGATTCTGGCTAGGTAAAAGCAAGGCCTAGTAGGTCAACATCACAAAGCATTCACTGATACTCAGGGAGACCAGTCCAAGAAAACATTGCAGGCAGCTGGCTAAAATGCTCAACACAGTGAATTCCTAGGTGCACTTCCTCCTGGGAATTATGAGTATGCAAATAGAGTATGTGGAGCCTCGGTTAGGATTCTCAAACACAGGACTAGCCAGATATCCCTCCAGGGAAGGACCCAGCCAAGGGGTGGCTCCTTGCGGAGAACACCATAACCACCATGTTAAGTGGCCCTTTTAGATGTACCTGTAATAATGGGGATAAACATTCTATGCAAACTAGACCAGATTATGTTTACCAAGTGGGAAACCGGCTAATGGAACCAGGCTACTCCACATAAGCCTACCCAGGAAGTAATTGAATAACCCGCATCTGTAGGATGCAGAAGGGTGTTCAATCTCATCAGTCAGTAGGGGTCATCAGGGTCCCTGGAAAAGAGCCTGTGATACTGCCTAGGCAAGAAAGTATTTTACACCTCCAGTCAGAACCTATCACAAGGGGGATAGAAATGATTGATTGTTCACCCTGTGGTCTCAGGAAAAGTGGGCCAGGAAGTTATGATAGCTAGCATGATAGCTGTGGTTCAGCAAGGCCACTTTCCTATAAGAACTCTGAATGTGGGCCCAAGGGAGGTTATCTTGAAACAAGGGACAGGTCTGACATATAATATATGTATCTACTATATAATTGCCGTAGGCACGTTTGTGTCGGACCCCGGCACGCCGTGGCTATGTCACTATGTGACGTCACCACGTGCGAGGCATTGCCCGCGTAGCGGGCATTGCGACCCCTCGCCGCTGTCATCCCGCTCCGGAGCAGCTGCTGTCAGCACATGCTGACACAGTGCTCCGGAGCCTGTGCCCCTGTGCCCGTGATCCCGCTCCGGAGCAGCTGCTGTCAGCACATGCTGACACAGTGCTCTGGAGCCTGTGCCCCTGTGCCCCTGTGCCCCCGCTCCGGAGCAGCTGCTGTCAGCACATGCTGACACAGTGCTCCGGAGCCTGTGCCCCTGTGATCCCGCTCCGGAGCAGCTGCTGTCAGCACATGCTGACACAGTGCTCCGGAGCCGGTGCCCCTGTGCCCCGTCATACTTACCACCAGATCGCACCCGCCTCCGTCTTCCGCCCGCTATCTTCTATGTCGCCGCCCCATACATATTGAAACCAAGATGGCGGCCGGGAAGTATCACGAGAGTTCCCGGCCGCCATCTTGGTTTCACCCTGTTCACAGTGGCGACATGCAAGATGGCGATGGAAGTAAGTATTTCGCCGCCACTCTGCCCCCCCGGCCTCCACTGACTACTCTGCCCCCCGGCCTCTGATGACCACTCTGTCCCCTTGATCTCCGCTGACCACTTTGCCCCCCTGGCCGCCGCTGACCACTCTGCCCCCCCTTCCCTCCACTGACCACTCTGCCCCCCCTTCCCTCCACTGACCACTCTGCCCCCCCACCCTCAGCTGACCACTCTGCCCCCAACTGCCCTCCGCTGACCACTCTGCCCCCCAGCCTCCGCTGATCACCCTGCCCCCCGACCTTCGCTGACCACTCTGCCCCCCCGTTCTCTGCTGACCACTCTGCCTTCCGTCCTCCGCTGATAAACTCTGCCCTCCGTCCTCCGCTGACCACTCTGCCCTCCGTCCTCCGCTGACCACTGAGCCACTGTACAGTGCTGACCACTGAGCCACCGTGCAGTGCTGACCACTGAGCCACTGTACAGTGCTGACCACTGAGCCACCGTACAGTGCTGACCACTGAGCCACCGTACAGTGCTGACCACTGAACCACTGTACAGTGCTGACCACTGAACCACCGTACAGTGCTGACCACTGAGCCACCGTACAGTGCTGACCACTGAGCCACCATATACAGTGCTAACCACTGAGCCACCATATACAGTGCTAACCACTGAGCCACTGTACAGTGCTGACCACTGAGCCACCGTACAGTGATGACCACTGAGCCACCGTAGAGTGCTGACCACTGATCCACCATATACAGTGCTAACCACTGAGCCACCATATACAGTGCTAACCACTGAGCCACTGTACAGTGCTGACCACTGAGCCACCGTGCAGTGCTGACCACTGAGCCACCGTGCAGTGCTGACCACTGAGCCACCGTACAGTGCTAACCACTGAGCCACCATATACAGTGCTAACCACTGAGCCACCATATACCGTGCTAACCACTGAGCCACCGTACAGTGCTAACCACTGAGCCACCGTACAGTGCTAACTACTGAGCCACTATAAATCTAATTTATAATTGCCTTAGCGCACTTCCGGCATTTGCGGGTCAACTTCCGTAGCGGCCATTGCGAGCCGTAGCAATGCGCGAGCAATGGCCGCGAGGCCATTGCGAGCCGTTGCCGGATGCCTCTGTGCCTCTATCATACTTACCACCAGATCGCACCCGCCTCCGTCTTCCTGCATGTTCCTCTGTCCTCCATCTTCCGCCCGCTATCTTCTATGTCGCCGCCCCGTACATATTGAAACCAAGATGGCGGCCGGGAAGTATCACGAGAGTTCCCGGCCTCCATCTTGGTTTCGCCCTGTTCACAGTGGCGACATGCAAGATGGCGATGGAAGTAAGTATTTCGCCGCCACTCTGCCCCCCCCGGCCTCCACTGACCACTCTGCCCCCCCCCCCCCCGCCTCTGCTGACCACTCTGTCCCCCTTGATCTCCGCTGACCACTCTGCCCCCCTGGCTGCCACTGACCACTCTGCCCCCCCCTTTCCTCCACTGACCACTCTGCCCCCCCACCCTCCGCTGAACACTCTGCCCCCCCAGCCTCCGCTGATCACTCTGCCCCCTGACCGTCGCTGACCACTCTGCCCCCCCTTCGGCCTCCGCTGACCACTCTGCCCCCCCCCGTTCTCTGCTGAGCACTCTGCCTTCCGTCCTCCGCTGATAAACTCTGCCCTCCGTCCTCTGCTCACCACTCTGCCCTCTGTCCTCCGCTGACCACTCTGCCCTCCGTCCTCCGCTGACCACTGAGCCACCGAACAGTGCTGACCACTGAGCCACCGTGCAGTGCTGACCACTGAGCCACCGTACAGTGCTGACCACTGAGCCACCGTACAGTGCTGACCACTGAGCCACCGTACAGTGCTGACCACAGAGCCACCGTACAGTGCTGACCACTGAACCACCGTACAGTGCTGACCACTGAGCCACCGTATAGTGCTGACCACTGAGCCACCGTAGAGTGCTAACCACTGAGCCACCATATACAGTGCTAACCACTGAGCCACCATACACACTGCTAACCACTGAGCCACTGTACAGTGCTGACCACTGAGCCACCGTGCAGTGCTGACCACTGAGCCACCGTACAGTGCTGACCACTGAGCCACCGTACAGTGCTGAGCACTGAGCCACCGTACAGTGCTAACCACTGAGCCACCATATACAGTGCTAACCACTGAGCCACCATATACAGTGCTAACCACTGAGCCACCATATACAGTGCTAACCACTGAGCCACCGTACAGTGCTAACCACTGAGCCACCGTACAGGGCTAACCACTGAGCCACCATACAGGGCTAACCACTGAGCCACCGTACAGTGCTAACCACTGAGCCACCATACAGTGCTAACCACTGAGCCACCGTACAGTGCTAACCACTGAGCCACCGTACAGTGCTAACCACTGAGCCACCGTACAGTGCTAACCACTGAGCCACCATAAAGTGCTAACCACTGACTCACCGTATACAATGTTAAACACTCAGCCATCATACAGTGATAATCACTCAGCCACCTTATACAGTGCTAACCACTGAGCCACCTTATACAGTGCTAACCACTGACCCACCATACTGTGCTAACCAATGAGCCTCCGTATACTGTGCTAACCACTGAGTCACCCATACTTTGCTAAACACTAAGCCACCGCGCAGTGCTAACCACGGAGCCACCGCGCTGTGCTAACCACTGAACCACCGTACTGTGCTAACCACTAAGCCACCGTACAATGCTAACCACTGAGCCACCATACTGTCCTAACTACTGAG
>JARQOC010000002.1:160063104-160091472 GCA_033576535.1 Allobates femoralis | reverse complement strand
CGTGTTTTATCTATGTATCTATCTATCTATCTACAAAGAAAAAAAAAATAAACAGCACTCAGGACATAGTCTGAACTGGTGCAAGCTGCAATACTGAACAATACACAGAAAAAATTCACAGCAGCACATAGTCACTGCTAATCATGTGTGAATACGGACATAGAGATAGAAGTAAAAGCACTTATGCATTTGAGAAAAAATATAAAAACTCACTTTTTATCAAAAAACTAAATTTTTGGATTTTTTTGCCTTAGACAGGAGTGAAGTGTGTTACAGTGACTGACAGCCTTGTAGACAGGAGTAAAGTTCATGACACTGACTGATAGCCTTAAGGACAGGAGTGAACTACGTCACACTGACTGACAGACTTGTACACATACACATTATAATGCTGCACTCAGTCCTGTCTATGAAGGTGCTAACTAAACACAATTCTATTTCAAATATACAATAGTTGCACTCGACATAGACTTATTTCACAATAGAGAAAACTGAAAAATGAAAAAGTAGAGATACTTGGTATTATGGAAATGGCCAAATCGATAATTCACCCAGTTGCCACGTTGCGGCGATCTCTGTTAACTGGGTCCTAACACTAATGAAACTGCCTGATGTCTGTCTGGGCTTTTCCTCATCGGCTGATACCAGAGAGCAATGGATTTGCAGTCTTATAACTAAAGACAGGTGCTTTGAATATATAATTGGTGCCTTGGGAAAAGAGGTTAACCCCTTAGGCGTGCTAGAGACTGATACCAGAGGGCAATAGCTCATCTCTCACAACTAGAGTGAGGAAAGGTGCTAGCAAACGGGTGTTGAACCCATGTCATACACATACACATTATAATGCTGCACTCATTCCTGTCTATGAAGGTGCTTACTAAACACAATTGTGAAATAAGTCTATGTCGAGTGCAACTATTGTATATTTGTGACAGACTTGTAGACAGGAGTGAAGGACGTCACACTGAATGACAGTCTTATAGACAGGAGTGAACTGTGTCACACTGACTGACAGCCTTATAGACAGATGTAAAGTTTGTGACACTGACTGACAGTCTTATAGACAGGAGTGAAATTCGTGACACTGACTGATAGACCTTGTAGACAGGATTGAACTGCGTCACAGTAACCGACAGGCTTGTAAAAAGGAGGAAACTGCGTCACACTAAAAGCTGCAGTTCAAATTGCCCGCCAAAATACAAAGCCGCGTGCCGCGTCTCTCATTGGTCGCCGTAGCGACCAATGAGAGACGCGGAATTCAAACCGCGCGCCAAGCGATGCTACTACTCTGGTTGGTCGCCACGGCTGCTCTCATTGGCTGCTACAGAGACCAATGAGAGATGCTGTGCGTGGCTTGGCACATTGTATTTCAAATATGGTGCCATGGCGCACGTCGCTATTCTGATTGGTCGATGCTGAACACGGCAGGCAATCAGAATAGCGGTGCGCACCATGGCACCATATTTGAAATACACTGAGCACATTGTATTTCAAACATGGCACCATGGCGCGCGCCACTATTCTGATTGGTCGCTGCTGAACGCGGCGGCCAATCAGAATAGCGGCACGCGCCATGGCGCCATATTTAAAAGCTGCACGCAGTTTGAACGCCGCGCCTTTCATTGGCCGCTGCAGCGACCAATGAGAGGCGCAGCATTCAAACTCGCGCTAAGCCGTGCTACTTCTCTGATTAGTCACCGCAGCCACGGCAACTAATCAGAGAAGTACCGCGGCTTGGCGTGCGATTTGAATGCCGCGCGGGGCACTACCGCTGACAGCAGCCGGGAGATGACCGGCTAACGCCGGTCATCTCCCGGCTGGCTCACGCGTACCTCTGCACATGAGCCGCAGCGCAAATTTTGACCGTGCGCGGCTAATCTGCATAGGCTGCAAACACGGCGGCCAATGAGCGCTGGCGCGCGATTTCAGCCTCGGACGGAAGTGGCCCCTAGACAATTATATATTAGATAAGATTGTTTCTAAGGCTGGCTTCACACTGCAGTTTTTTTCCCTGATCAGTTTCATCAGGTTTGTGTGCCAAAACCAGGAGAGGAACTTGCAGAGAAAAACTATAATTGAAAGATTGACACCTGTTCTGAGTTTTGGAGACACTCCTGGTTTTGGCACACAAACTGGATGGAACCTGATCATGTAAAAACCTGCAGTGGGAAACTAGCCTAAAGGTACCATTACACGCTACAATGTCGTAACGATCTCACCAACGACAGCACAGGAGCGCGGTCGTTCGGACATCTTTTTGAGGTCTTTGGTGAGATCTCACACGTCTAGATATCGGGCACGACCCACCAACAATCCGGCAATGCAGAGATCGCTGGAACGACAAAGCCAACGATCTTGGCGGTCGTTATCACGCTGTCACACGGCAACTACGTGAACGACTTCAACCTCAATGTGGGAGTAGTTTGTGACACAGGCTAGGAGCTAGGCGCTGCAGATTGTGTTTTCCAGCACCCCCTACAATTCCGATCGGTGGCCACAACTGCGTTACCATTGGTCAGCCTTGTCTTGCAAGATGGCCACTTTATTAGTGCTCTTGCCCTTTTAACCATCTTGCCATTCAAGGCTGTTTTCATTTGGTGACACCTGTGCAAGCCACTGATGCATCCCCAAATTGTCACACATGAACGCTCATGTGTGCACTGTTGCGAATACAATGTATGGCTAGGTGTACGTGTTTTTTTCAAGATGGCAAGCTACACACAACACTATGTACATACGTGTCTGCATATTAGGATGCATGTAGTAATTATGTGTCTGTGCATAGATGTATGTATGTGTACATGTAACTGTATATGGTTGGTTATGTGTACAAATGTGTGTATGTACTTTGCATCTCTGAATTCAAATCACATACTGTATATACTCGTGTATAAGCCGACCCGTGTATAAGCCGACCCCCCTACTTTTGACCCCAAAACCTGGGAAAACCTATTGACTCGTGTATAAGCCGAGGGTGGACCCCAGCACAGGTATACAGCCCCCAGCAGTGTGGTATACAGGCCTCCCCAGTGGTAGTATACAGCATCCCCCCCAGTGGAAGTATACAGCAGCCTCCCCAGTGGTAGTATACAGCATCCCCCCCAGTGGTATATACAGCAGCCTCCCCAGTGGTAGTATACAGCATCCCCCCCAGTGGTATATACAGCATCCCTAAAGGCATAAACAGCAGGCCCCAGAGGCATATACAGCAGGCCCCAGAGGCATATACAGCAGGCCCCAGAGGCATATACAGCAGGCCCCAGAGGCATATACAGCAGGCCCCAGGGGCATATACAGCAGGCCCCAGGGTATATACAGCAGGCCCCAGGGTATATACAGCAGACCCCAGGGTATATACAGCAGGCCCCAGAGGTATACAGCAGCCCCAGAGGTATACAGCAGGCCCCAGAGTATATACAGCAGGCCCCAGAGTATATACAGCAGGCCCCAGAGTATATACAGCAGGCCCCAGAGGTATACAGCAGGCCCCAGAGGTATACAGCAGGCCCCAGGGTATATACAGCAGGCCCCAGGGTATATACAGCAGGCCCCAGAGGTATACAGCAGGCCCCAGGGTATATACAGCAGGCCCCAGGGTATATACAGCAGGCCCCAGAGGTATACAGCAGGCCCCAGAGGTATACAGCAGGCCCCAGAGGTATACAGCAGGCCCCAGAGGTATACAGCAGGCCCCAGGGTATATACAGCAGGCCCCAGGGTATATACAGCAGGCCTCAGGGTATATACAGCAGGCCCCAGAGGTATACAGCAGACCCCAGAGGTATACAGCAGGCCCCAGAGGTATACAGCAGGCCCCAGAGGTATACAGCAGGCCCCAGAGGTATACAGCAGGCCCCAGGGGTATATATAGCTGGCCCCAGGGGTATCAAGCTGGCCCCAGGGTATATACAGCTGGCCCCAGGGGTATACAGCTGGCCCCAGGGGTATACAGCTGGCCCCAGGGGTATACAGCTGGCCCCAGGGGTATACAGCAGGCCCCAGAGGTATACAGCAGGCCCCAGGGGTATACAGCTGGCCCCAGGGGTATACAGCTGGCCCCAGGGGTATACAGCAGGCCCCAGAGGTATACAGCAGGCCCCAGGGGTATACAGCTGGCCCCAGGGGTATACAGCTGGCCCCAGGGGTATACAGCTGGCCCCAGGGGTATACAGCTGGCCCCAGGGGTATACAGCTGGCCCCAGGGGTATACAGCTGGCCCCAAGGTGTATACAGGCAGCCCCGCAGTGGCACTAGCCCCCCCATCATGGAAAGAGCCCCCCACACTGTGCAGAGCCCCCCCCCCGCTGCATTAACTTACCATCCAGCGTCTTCATCACCGCGGGCTGTCGCGTCCTTCCTCCCGCGCTGTCTTCCCGGTCTCATGTGACCCGGCGGTCGCTGTGGAATGACGTCAGCGCGCCGGGTCACGTGAGACCGGGATGACAGCGCGCAGGACCCGCGGCGAAGACACTGGATGGTAAAGCATCGGGGGGGGGGCTCTGCCAAGTGTGGGGGCTCTTTCCATGATGGGGGGGGCTAGTGCCACTGGGGGGCTGCCTGTATACACTGGGGGGGCTGTATGCACGGCTCCCCCTGCCGCTGTGATGGGCGGGGGGAGCCGTGCATATCTAATGAGCGGACTCACGTGACGGGCCGCTCAGTCATCAGCCTCCCCCCGCCTCCTCCAGCCTCCCCAGCACCCGGACACAGCCCCCACACATATATTACCGTATTGACCCGTGTATAAGCCGAGGGGGTGACTTTTCAGCCCAATTTTTGGGCTGAAAAACTCGGCTTATACACGAGTATATACGGTATGTTGACATACTTTAGGTACCAATGTGTCGGACATACATGTCTAATGAAGTTCTGAAGGTTGCCATATGTGTATATTTATTTAGATATGGTGCACATGTTGCCTCCTACATTTTTTTTAAAATGAGGATTTAACATAAGCACATACATATATATATATATATATATATAGGACTACTCAAATCTATTGTTATACCAATTGTTTATTTGCATGCACACGTGGGTAGCTAAACGCCTACAGAAAAGGATGGTGACTTCAATGAGTCTCCTTGTTTAAATGTGTTTCATGATAGTGTAAAGAATAAACAAGTAAATGAGTCTACTGATGAAAGCACGGATCAGAAAATATGGTGCCTTTCCCAGAACCAACGCCAGCCAATCAGAACACACTAGTGACCACCAATCGGCGCACATGGGGTGCGGAAAATACAATGCCAAGGCATGCCTATGGGATTGGTTTCACGATCCCAAAAATCACAAACGTGATCGTTATTGCGGTGTCACACACAACGAAGCAGCAGTTTGGCGGAACGATGATCGTCTGATTTGAGAACATGTTCTCAAATCTGCAATCAGTGATCAAACGATTTATCGTAGTCATATCTCGGTGTCACACGCAACAACGTACTAACGATGTCATTTGAACGACTCAAAACCCGTGACGTTTCAGCGATGTCATTCACAATATTGTACCGTGTAACGGTACCTTAAGGGAGAAGGAGTGCTCCCAAGCCTTGTGACCTGCAATCTTCACTATGATTTCTTAGGCCAAAGGAGGGGAAAAGTGTCCCTCCAGTTAGAGGCAATAGTGGTATTTTCACCTAGGAGTATATGAATAATGATATATCTATATTGTTTGGGAAAGTCTTCTATGCCCACTAGATAGAGTACCAGTTGTGGAGTAAGATTAACAGTCATCCCCATAATGTTTTGAATAAGGTCTTGGATTTGATTCCAAAAATGTCTGAGAATTGTACATCCCCAAAACACATGTTTTAAAGTCTCTTCATGTCTACATTCTCTCCAGCAGAGGGAAGAGTTTTGTTCTGGAATCATGTGTAGTCTAATAGGGGTAAGGTACCATCTAGTATATAAAATGTCTCTATCATGGACATACATGGGATATACTTATATAGATATTCAAAGATTTTTTGTTTCTGCTCAGTCAATATTTTAATATGTAGTTCTCTTTCCCACGCCCAGGGGCGTAACTAGAACTGGCAGGGCCCCATAGCAAACTTTTGAACGGGGCCCCCTCCAAGACACGCCCCCAATGACACGCCCCTCCAAGACACGCCCCCCAAATGACACGCCCCTTCAAGACACACCCCCTTACAGGCCCCAGCAGTATATACAGCAGCCCCAGTGGTATACCGCAGCCTCTCCAGTGGTATATACAGGCCCCAGCAGTATTACAGCAGCCTCCGCAGTGGTGGTATATACAGGCCCCAGTGGTGGTATACAGGGCCCCTGGTGGTGGTATATACAGGCCCCTGGTGGTGGTATACAGGGCCCCTGGTGGTGGTATATACAGGCCCCTGGTGGTGGTATATACAGGCCCCTGGTGGTGGTATATACAGGCCCCTGGTGGTGGTAGTATACAGAGCCCCTGGTGGTAGTAGTATACAGAGCCCCTGGTGGTAGTATACAGAGCCCCTGGTGGTGGTATATAAAGGCCCCTGGTGGTGGTATATACAGGCCCCTGGTGGTGGTATATACAGGCCCCTGGTGGTGGTATATACAGGCCCCTGGTGGTGGTATATACAGGCCCCTGGTGGTGGTATATACAGAGCCCCTGGTGGTAGTATACAGAGCCCCTGGTGGTGGTATATACAGGCCCCTGGTGGTATTATACAGAGCCCCTGGTGGTATTATACAGAGCCCCTGGTGGTGGTATATACAGGCCCCTGGTGGTAGTATACAGAGCCCCTGGTGGTGGTTTATACAGGCCCCTGGTGGTAGTATACAGGGCTCCTGGTGGTAGTATACAGGCCCCTGGTGGTAGTATACAGGCCCCTGGTGGTGGTAGTATATAGAGCCCCTGGTGGTGGTAGTATACAGAGCCCCTGGTGGTGGTAGTATACAGAGCCCCTGGTGGTAGTATACAGGCCCCTGGTGGTATATACAGAGCCCCTGGTGTTGGTAGTATACAGAGCCCCTGGTGGTAGTATACAGGCCCCTGGTGGTAGTATACAGGCCCCTGGTGGTGGTAGTATACAGAGCCCCTGGTGGTGGTAGTATACAGAGCCCCTGGTGGTGGTAGTATACAGAGCCCCTGGTGGTATATACAGAGCCCCTGGTGGTAGTATACAGGCCCCTGGTGGTGGTAGTATACAGAGCCCCTGGTGGTAGTATACAGGCCCCCGGTGGGTATATACAGGCCCCCCACTCCTCCTCTGCTGCACACGTCACCTGTAAAGGAATACATCATACTTACTTATCTCTGCCGGCTGCCGCCGCTCTGCACCGTGCTCCGTCTTCATCCAGCTTCTTCCTGGTTGTGACCGCCGGGCGCAGGAAATGACGTCACAACCAGGAAGAAGCTGGATGAAGACGGAGCGCGATGCAGAGCGGCGGCAGCCGGCAGAGATAAGTAAGTATGATGTATTCCTTTACAGGTGACGTGTGCAGCAGAGGAGGAGTGGGGGGCCTGTATATACCCACCAGGGGCCTGTAGCTGACCGGATAGCAGAGTAGCGGCGCTGGGTCCGGGCCCCCCACAAGGGCCGGGCCCCAAAGCGACTGCAACGTCTGCTATGCCGGTAGTTACGCCCCTGCCCACGCCTCAATATACGATGATTTAATGAAGGAATAGTGTTGATTGATGTGACTATAAATGGCACCTGTTTTCCAGAAAAGTAAATTCTTCAGATACTGCAACATCTGAATTATATTCTTTGGCAAAAAGAGGTCTATATTACGCTTCTCAAATAATTCATATACTGTATTCGTCGCCATGTATTAATTTCTGCGTCTTGAAGAGCATACTTCCTTTGTACATCTTCAAACGGAAGCAGGATATTTTTCTGTATTCGTCGCCATGTATTAATTTCTGCGTCTTGAAGAGAATACTTCCTTTGTACATATTCAAACGGAAGCAGGATATTTTTCTTATCAATAATGTCCTAGATGTTCTGAGCTCCAGCCTCCTTCCAAGCATCAATCTTTATTTGAGCAGAAAGAAGTCTTAAAATATCTAGAGACATCCAGGACAGAGGTGCAGGTGAGTGACTCTTATGGTACCTTTACACGCAGCTACAGGTAACAGGTTTTCCACAGGTAACTTACTGGTTGCAGTGAAATCATGGAGACATGGTTCTATCTTGTTGCTGTGTACAAATGGAATAATCTCTCCATGATTTCACTGCAGCCAGTAAGTTACCTGTGGAAAACCTGCTACCTGTAGCTGCGTGTAAAGGTACCATTACGTGATTACTTAAGAAGCACTTTCCAAGAGTGGATGGCCACCCACACAGCAACATCTCTCGGGAATTGTTTCTTTGGGTAGCAGAGATAAGAGACTATTGCCATGTTAAGCAAGCCCCCACCACCCAAGGCCTCTTCCAAAGATACCCAAGTTGGTACTTTACCAATCTTCCACCAGCTTGACTGAGTCTATTAGGGTATGTGCACACTGGGCGGGTTTTCGGCGGTTTACCTGTGTAAACCGCCGTTTTGCATACATTAGTTTTATTTAAATTTATGTTAATCCAAACCAGCGTTTGGATTAACATTGAAACTAATGTAACCCGCCCAAGGCTGTGCACACACCGGCGGTTACCCAGCGTCATCCGTTGCTAACCCGCAGGTTTCCCAGCGGGTTAGCAAAGAATGACCAAGTTCTAAAAACCGGCCGGTTCTGCAGCGGCTGCAAGCAGAATCATGTGCTGCTTCCAGCCGCTGCAGAATCGCCGCCGAGAACCCGCTGGGCAGCCGCCGGATACCGCCCGCAAATATCCGCCAGGAAGCCGGTGCACGGCGCCGGAGCTTCCTGGCGGGTCCCGCCAGCAGCCGCCGACCAACCCGCCGGTAAGTGTGAACTTACCCTTAATGGTATGTTAAACTTTAGATTAGAAAGACTCTGTCCACCTCTCATTCTATCCTTCTCCAGAGTGGATGTAGCAACTCTAGGCATGCTTTTCTTCCATGTGTATGCCATTAATTAACTCTCCAGCTTCTGAATCCATTTTTTTGGTATCATTAAAGGTATTGCTCTGAAAACATACAAAATTGTTGGTAGCACATGCATCTTATAGGCTGGGGTCACACACACAGATATCTGGGCAGATATTGTTCACAGATCTCTGGTTGCAGTGAAATCATGGACACATGGTTCCATTTTGTGGCTGTGTACAAATGGAGCAATCTGTCCATGATTTCACTGCAACCAGAGATTGGTTCAGAGATTGAACAGATAAATTGGTGTGTGTAAACCCACCATTAGATACAAATTTGGAAGATATATTTATTATTGAAGAGAGGGGTGTTTGATTCCCAGGTATTTCAAACCTTTGTAGCTCCATGAAAGGTTAGCTTCCACCTTTAGGGTATTGAGTAACTCTAAATCCAGATTAAAAGCCAAAATTTGGGTTTTTGTTAAATTCACTTTGTAATGTGAAATGCGAGAAAAATCCTCTAAAGTACAGAGTAAATGTTGAAAAGACAGTAATGGCTCAGTCAGTGTAAGCAACACATCATCCGAAAATAATGATATTTTGAACTGTTGCATAACCAAAGTTACACCATGAATCAGGGAGTTCATCCTAATTTTTTCGGCTAGTGGCTCCAAAAAAAACATCAAAAAGTGTAGGAGTAAAGGGACACCCTTGTCGAGTTCCATTTGTTAAGGGACACTAATTTGAAAGAATGTTATTAGTTAAAACTCTTGCTGATGGGCCAGTGTATAAAGATGTCATAGAATTTAAAATCCGACCTTCAAACCCAAATTTCTCCAGCACTTCAAACATAAACCCCCAATGAATCCTATCGAACGCCTTCTCAGTGTCAAGAGAAATCATTATGGCTGGCATATCCGAATGTTCAATATTGGAAATAATATTAATGGCCCATCTAGTAGCGTCCGCTGTTCCTCTGCCAGGCACAAACCCCACCTGATCTATGTGCCAGAGTTTTGGGGGTCACTTTTTGTAGGCTGGTCGCTATAGTCTTGGCAATAATCTTTATGTCTGTATTGAGTAAGGAAATAGGTCTATAATTCCCTACGATGTTTGCATCACTATTCCCCTTAGATATGACTGTAATGACCGCCTCCTGCATTTCTGCAGGCAGTGAACCAGAGCCAAGGGTAGTAGTATTAATAAGTCCAGTAAGGTGTGGTGCCAAAAAGTCCATAAAACTTTGGTAGTACTCGTTGGGTAAACCGTCGGGACCCGGTGACCTAGATTTTTTTAAAGCGTCTATTGTGGTCAGAATTTCATTTACCGTATAGGGGGAATTAAAAAAGGTCCACTTCTTCCTTGGAGAGGCATGGTACCGTATATACTCGTGTATAAGCCGACTTTTTCAGCCCAAAAATTGGCTGAAAAGTCCCCCCTCGGCTTATACACGAGTATATAGTGTGTGCTGAGTGTGACGGGGACGGGGGCTCTGACTGGGGGCAGGAGGAGGCAGGAGGGGGCTGCAGTGACACCGCGCGGTCACGTGGGCCCGCCTCATTAATATGCACGCATCCCCCTGTCCATCCCCGGCAAGGGGATGCAGTGCATATTGCCCCACACAGCCCCTGGCGGCCCCCGGCAGTGGTATACAGCCCCCCCGCCTAGTACCGGGCCTCCATGCTGCGGCACAGCATACAGTAGCTCATACATTACCATCTCCTGCAGCGCGCGGCTCCTCCATATCCCAGCCGGCATCTTCCTGTAGTGTCATGTGACTGGCGCATCCGCTCGTCACATGACACTACAGCAACAAGCCGGGCGGGAGATGGAGGAAGCGCGCGCTGCAGGAGATGGTAATGTATGAGCTATTGTATGCTGTGCCGCAGCATGGGGGCACGGTACTAGGCGGGGGGGCTGTATACCACTGCCGGGGGCCGTCGGGAACCCTGTATACCCCTGTGCTGGGGGCTGCTGTATACCCCTGTGCTGGGGGCTGCTGTATACCCCTGTGCTGGGGGCTGCTGTATACCCCTGTGCTGGGGGCTGCTGTATACCCCTGTGCTGGGGGCTGCTGTATACCCCTGTGCTGGGGGCTGCTGTATACCCCTGTGCTGGGGGCTGCTGTATACCCCTGTGCTGGGGCTGCTGTATACCCCTGTGCTGGGGCTGCTGTATACCCCTGTGCTGGGGGCTGCTGTATACCCCTGTGCTGGGGCTGCTGTATACCCCTGTGCTGGGGGCTTCTGTATACCCCTGTGCTGGGGGCTGCTGTATACCCCTGTGCTGGGGGCTGCTGTATACCCCTGTGCTGGGGGCTGCTGTATACCCCTGTGCTGGGGCCTGCTGTATACCCCTGTGCTGGGGGCTGCTGTATACCCCTGTGCTGGGGGCTGCTGTATACACCTGTGCTGGGGGCTGCTGTATACCCCTGTGCTGGGGGCTGCTGTATACCCCTGTGCTGGGGGCTGCTGTATACCCCTGTGCTGGGGGCTGCTGTATACCCCTGTGCTGGGGGCTGCTGTATACCCCTGTGCTGGGGGCTGCTGTATACACCTGTGCTGGGGGCTGCTGTATACACCTGTGCTGGAGGCTGCTGTATACCCCTGTGCTGGGGGCTGCTGTATACCCCTGTGCTGGGGGCTGCTGTATACCCCTGTGCTGGGGGCTGCTGTATACCCCTGTGCTGGGGGCTGCTGTATACCCCTGTGCTGGGGGCTGCTGTATACCCCTGTGCTGGGGGCTGCTGTATACCACAATTCTGGGGGCTGTATACCTGTGCTGGGGTCCACCCTCGGCTTATACGCGAGTCAATAGGTTTTCCCAGGTTTTGGGGGCTAAAGTAGGGGGGTCGGCTTATACACGGGTCGGCTTATACACGAGTATATACGGTAATTGAATCGAGTTCAAAAATGAAATAATTGCCTCTGGGGAGGGTAGAATCTCCACTGGGTTGTTCTTCAAGTTGTATAATTTTGTGTAGTAATCTGCAAAAACGGCAGAGATGTCTTTTGGATTTTTGCATGTCAAATTGTTAGTCTTTTATTTGAAGAACTCTAGTCTTTGTTCTAAGGGCCCTAATTCTGCATGGGAACAGTTTTGTTGGCTTCTTATTGCAGTAGTAAAATTTAGCTTTAGAAAGTCAAATCATTTTATTGTAATCTGATGTTAGAAGAGAGCGTAAAGCTAATAAATTTAGGATTTCTTTATGAACAACTGTAGGGGATACCTTTTGTTTGTCTTCTAAGGAATGTATTTGGTTTAAATGGTCTCAGAATCAGCTAGTTTAGATTTCCTCAGTCTGGAGTTCAGTTGCATTAGTTGGCCCCTCATCACAGCCTTATGAACCATCCACAAAGTTGTAATAGATGTTTCTGGAGTGTCATTTTCATTTAGGTAAAAATACAAACTCTCCTGAATTAGGTCTTTATATTTAGGATGATTAACACTAGAACTACTGATGGAGTCATTTTGACTCCTTTCGTTTTTTATTTCTCTTCTGTGACTACATTTTTCAGAATTCCGGCTTGAAACTCGGTGACTTTTCCTCAAATATGATGTGAAAAAAGATTTTGTGAGAATAAATAATTTTGGTGAAAAATTTGCGCGTTTTTTTCAAAATTTACCAAGAACTACTGAAGGGAGTCATTTTGACTCCCTACTATATTTTGAGGTCCTTTTGTCACTAAATGTTGCTATAAAGTTTTGTGCATAATTTTTTCACTCTGTCTTATTTACCCTGATGTTCATATAGATGTAGTTCAATTTACATGTCAACTTTTCACATTTTCCTTGTGTTTTACCTGCTTGTATTACTGTGTAATGCTGAACAAAATAGCTTGTTTACTCTAGGCTCTTATCTTATGCTAATGAAGGGTGGTGTTTTTCTAAGGTCCTAGCAGGAGACAGTATTCTGGATAGTAACTTTACTTTCAGTTCAGCTGAAGAGACAAAGAGAACAGACGCAGACATACGAGCTCTGAAGACTCATACAGGTATGAATTGTTATGAAATAGTTTAGCTGTCTGTCAACTGATTCAGCCCACCTACTTTTGAAGGTGGCAGAACAGTTATTATTTCTTTTAGTTTTCATTTCATTTCTATTTTTCAGCAGGGAACTATATAGAATTATGGAATTTGTGAGGAATATAGAGAGAAGACGTTTGATAAAGCCTCAGGATATTCTGGCTACTTTGCAATCCATACCGGAGGATGAATCGGAATCCGAATTGCAGGAACATGTATTTGATTCTGACAGTGATGAAGATTTCATTCCTCAGAACATATCAAGTGAATCTGAAGACTCAGAAGGAACAAATCCAGAAGGTAAGTAGTTATGTGTATTTATTTGTTCTTCCACACACTGAGTTAGGGCCTGTGCACACTAGCAGAATTCTGGCTGAATAGCCATCTGGATATTCTTGCCGCAATACAGGCCGTACCTGCCCGCTCATGCCTGAAGCTCCGCTCCGAACCCCGGGCTGGAGCCGCTGTCAGGGACAGAGCAGCGCTTGCTTACGCGCGAGCACGGCTCCGTCCCAGACAGCGGCTCCAGCCCGGGGTTCGGAGCGGAGCTTCAGGTATGAAACTCCGCTCTGTACCTGAGCGGGCAGGTACGGGCCGGAATGTGGTGAGAATATCCGGTCGGATATTCCGCCGCTAATCCAGCCAGTGTGCACGGACCCTTACAAAACAAAAATTCTAAATATTCATCAACTTTTTTCCAGATATTCCAAGCACATCAACTGGGGATCGGGCTCATGCAGTTATGTTGCCTCGTGACCATCCTCCTGGTCGTTGACAGAAAAAATCAGCAAAACGTCCCAGAAATGAAAGAACAACAGATAACGATGGCGGCGAAGGTAATGCAACAACAAACACCAGAGAAGGCGAATCTGAAGGAATACTAGTTTCAGCGGATGGTATTCAATGGAAACCTGTTGAAATTGGAGAACACTTGCCTGGTAGGCGTGACAGCCAAAATATTCTTCGAGAAGCACCTGGCCCTACAGGATACGCCAGAAAAAATATCATTATCGATAGTCCTTTAAGCGCATGGCGTTTATTTTTTTATTCATATATATTGACACATATAAA
The DNA here is from genome assembly GCA_033576535.1 of Allobates femoralis. Taxonomy (NCBI): domain Eukaryota; kingdom Metazoa; phylum Chordata; class Amphibia; order Anura; family Aromobatidae; genus Allobates; species Allobates femoralis. Next base: position 160,077,445 of record JARQOC010000002.1, on the reverse strand, counting down.
GAACTGTACGCTTGCAGAAGCAAGCAGGAACAATAATTTACAGTTTACTCTATCTGATGAGGAGCTAGATGCATTCATTGCGATATTCTATGCTCGTGGAATATCTGGCACGAACCGTCACTCGATTAGCAGTATTTGGTGTAATGACTGGGGAATACCGTTTTGCAAAGCGACAATGTCTAGGGACCGCTTTGTTGAAATTATGAGGTTTCTCAGATTTGATGAGAAATCTACTCGATCGGAGAGACTGCAAACGGACAAGTTTGCTCTATTTTCTACTGTGTGAGACAGGTTTATTGAAAATTGTATTGCATGTTACAAACCTGGCCCATACATAACGGTGGATGAGCAACTTTTCCCAAGCAAAACTAGGTGTCCATTCACGCAGTACATGCCTTCCAAACCAGATAAATATGGCCACAAATATTGGCTAGCTGTTGATAAGGAGAGCAAATATCTGGCAAATGGCTTCCCTTATCTAGGCAAAGATGACACACGCCGTGCTGATGACCGTTTAGCTGACCATGTGGTAATGAAGTTATTGGACCCGTTTTTGAAAAAAGGTTGCAATGTTACAACCGATAATTATTTTATTTCAGTAAAATTAGCTAAACAGCTAAAAAGCAAAGGAACAACCATCGTGGGAACACTGAAGAAGATAAGGCGAGAAGTGCCTAAAGAAATAAAATCCATGAAAGAGGAATTGTACAACACTAAAGTGTTTAGAAATGAAGACAATTTTACACTTACAGTATATCATGGAAAGCCCAACAAAAATGTTGTCATTTTGAGTTCCGTCCATCCAGATGTTGTTGTTGCGTCTGATTCCGCTAAAAAAACTCCAGAAACGGTAAAGTTTTACAATGAAACAAAATATGGAGTAGATGTAGTGGATCAGATGGCACGAAAATATACCACACGAACATGCACAAGGAGATGGCCTGTTCATGCATTTGAAAATGCCTTAGACTTTGCGGGTATAAATGCATGGATAATATTCAAGGAGATTACCCACCAAAAAATGTCACGTAAGGCATTTTTGCAAACGCTTGTGAGAGAGTTGAGTGGTCCTTATCTCACAGATAGGGAAAAGGGTTCCACGTCCCAAGTTTCTACATGCTCAGAAGTGATGGTTCAAACAAAATTTTGCCAGATCAAAGAAAAGTGCAAGAAAAATAGATCTGTCGGCAATTGTTAGACTTGTGGTAAGTCTTTGTGTGGGCAATGTACTGCCATAAATCAAAGGCAATGCCTAAAATGCGAAACACCAAATGTTTAGAAGGTGAATTCTGCGCCATATTTTCATTTTTATGCTCCTCCACCTACATTTTCTCTGCTTTTTGTTCTTCAGTTGTTGTTTATATGTGTGCACTTGAATAAAAAAAAATGTTTGAAAAACGTCTATTATAATTATTGTTATTTTCTGTAGAAAAATAAGAAAAGCAGAAAAAAAACAATCAAAAGCATTACTGTTGGATCTCACAATAATAATACATTACAAAAAATATAATTATTAATAAATAACCACAAATGAAACTCTAAAAATAAACGAAAACAAGCAAGGAGTCAAAATGACTCCTTTCAGTAGTTCTAGGCGGGGTCACGAGTCCAGTAGTCCTAGTGTTAAAGAGGTATGAGTTAGCTGGCCAGGTCTGTTGACCCAGACGTTGACTGAATGATGTCATTTCAAATATAACAGGCAAGTAGTCTGACCATACTATAGGAGGTATCCTAGTATAGTAATCCTATAGAGATGAGCACATCAATTAGGTGCAAATCAAATTCATATAGTGTTCTTTAAAACCCACTGACCCAAGAAAATTTGACCAATTTGTGATTTGCCTGTACTACCGTACTAGAATATTACACATTGCAGAATATTTAATCAAGTAAGGAAGGTTCTCATGACCTTGAGTGCAGCTGGGGGGTAGGGTTTACCATTCTTCCATCACATCACATGGTATAATGCAGCCAATCAGGATGAATTATGATAGCATGTATAAAAGCAGGATAAGGAAATGCAGCAGTCATGTTGTGGTGAAAGTTATAGTAGGTATCCTAAAAATAATTGGAGTCTGCTGTATCCTGTAAATTATTAGTATTGTAATCGTATTTCTGAAGTATCGTTATTTCTTTGAAATTTTTTGGTGTTATGTAGTTTTTAGTAAATTGATTTTCATTTGAGTTTTAGTATAGTCACTCACAGGACTGAGAACCCTTAAAGGGAACCAACAAGCAGGCTTTAGGGCTAAAAAAAGGCACTGTGACTGTGATGCTGAGGGCTATCATACCTTTAGTTAAATGATTCAAGATTTGCTTACAGAGAAAAGTGTTACAGAAATTATGGCATATGCAAATTGTCACTTCAGTAAGGAAGTAGACAAACTGTAATGCCACCTAATAGGGGTAGCAATCCTAAAAGTCAAAATCGACTCTTTAACAAGCCTTTTAATATGACTTAAAGAGACGCTGCACTTCGGGGTGATTGCCCTCATTAGTGCAGTGTTTGGGAATTCTGATCTGGCTGTATGAGAAGCTTAGACGAGGTCGGGGGGTCAGCTATTCTGCTTGTGGAGAGTATTCTGCCAGTCGGCAGTGAGGAGACATAAAGCCGCTATGCTCATCTGGGAAATTGCAATGCAAATTGTCACTTCAGTGAGGAAGTAGACAAACTCTAATGCCACCTAATAAATCAGATCAGAACCCCAAACTGCAGATGCTGCGTTTTGGGGTAATTTCCCCTCATCAGTGCAGTGTGTGGGACTTCTGATCTGGCTGTATGAGAAGCTAAGAAGAGCTCTGGGGGAACAGCCATTCTCCTTGTGGAGAGTATACTGCCAGCCGGCTGTGAGGAGACTTAAAGAAGTTATGGTAAAGATAGGAGGAGATGAACCTAGTGTGCAGCACAGCGTCACTATGAGGGGTTTGATTATTTTTATTACTCCCCTGTGAGCTCTAAGCCAAACTCTCCTCCTACCCTCTCTTCCTTCATCTCCTGTTTCTCCTGTGATCACCTGTCACAAGCAGGAGAAGACCCCGCCCTCTCCAGTCTCTGGATATGCAGATTGTGTGATTGAGGATGCTGGAAGTTGTAATATCACCAACTCAGGATCTGCAGATTGTGTGATGTGTGATTGAGCAAGCAGGGGGTTGTATTGTAACTGGCTCATGTTTTGCAGAGTGCGTGATGGAGCATGCTGGGGGTTGTAATGTCTCTGGCTTAGGATCTGCAGATTGTGTGATAGAGCATGCTGGGGTTAGTAGTGTCACTGGCTTAGGATCTGCAGATTGTGTGATAGAGCATGCTGGGGATTGTAGTGTCACTGGCTGAGGATCTACAGTTTGTGAAATGATTCATGCTAGGGATTGTAGTGTCACTGGCTCAAGATCAGTACATCCAGAGATACCCCAAGCATGCTCCATCATGCAATCTGCAGATCATGAGCCAGTGACACTAGAACCACCAGCATGTTCCATCTGCAGATCCAGAGACTGGAGGGGGTGGGGTCTTCTAATGCTTGTGACTGTGCTATCACAGCAGAACTAGGCAAGGGAGGAAGGGAGAGAGGGAGGAAGAGATCGGACAGGGTTTGGCTTAGAGCCCACGTTGGAGTAATACAAATAAACCCAACCCCTCATAGTAATGCAGTGCTGCACACTCAATTCATCTGGTCCCCTCTTTGCCATAACTTTTACAACACTTTTTTCTGCAATCAAGCCTTGAATTTATCAAGTAAAGATATGATTGAAATCGGCATCCCAGTGCCTGTAAGGCTCTGACTTCACTTTATAGCCCTAAAATCTGCTAGTTGGTTCCCTTTAATGGGGGTCACAAGCATGTGAATTTTGATGAAGATATCAATTAACTCCTCATTTATGTTCTAAACTGTGCAGGAAGCAGTCAGACTCAGTAATGTTGATGGGATGGGGGTATAGGGTGTTTGTATTTGATAGGTGAGTGGTTGTTTCATAAGTATTTTGAAATAATCTTTATTACCTCAGCATTTTGTCATTTTGCAGTATATCAGCTTTAGCTATCAGCATAAAAATGCTTGTTTTATTTGAAAAAGGTAAAAAAATATTATCCTGCCATTTTGTTTTGGATTTACTATGTGAATACAACAGCCTCATCATGTCTGTTTAATAATGTATCCAGTTACTGGTGACAGATCAGCTTCAAAGGTTTTGAACATCTTTGCCATAAAAAATGATTTTTTTTCACATCCTATGTTGGTGGTTACCTTGAGTTAAAAGGGTAGGTTAGGTAGATTTAAATGTTTTAAGTAAAAACTGATGACACAGTTTTAGTGTCAGGTCCCATGGTCCGTCCAGTCAGCACCATGTCTGCATTGATTTTGACACAGAGAGCTTACTTTTCTACATGCTTGAGGAGGTTTGCTGACTAGCTAATTTCAATAGCTAAGCCAGCAGGACACGTAAAAAATCACATTGCAGACATACAGTCTTGCTCATCGTTATTGGCACACATGAAGTTTAAGTACATAATGAGGAATATCTCCTGAAAAAAAAATTAAGTGAAACTGCTTTTTTTGTATAGAGCACTCATGTTAAATTCAAAAGAGAAAATAATATACAATCATTTAAAACAAAAAACAATGGGTGAAAAAGTATAAATACCTAAAACTTGCTGTGACACTGTTGTTGGCACCCTTTACATTAAATTAGTGTGGAAACACATTTTGACTCACCTGTGGTAAATTACAAATGAGAATCACCTGTGATAAATTGTCAGTGCCCATGTGACATGAGATAGCCAATGAATGATGACTTCAGTGTTTTAAAAGCCACATGTTAGGCCCTCTTCTTTTGTCATAATTGTGAAGACAAAGGAGCTATCTGTGGGCATCAGAACAGTTATCATTAGCAAACACAAGACTTCCAAAGGGTATAAGGCCATCTCCAAAGACCTTGGTATCCCAGTTTTAGCAGTATGCAATGCTATGAAGAAGCTTGCCAAGAATGGACTTTGCAACACACTTCACCAGCAAGATTGATCAGATCAGACAAGTCTTTGCTTCCCAACCACCACAATCCCCATGTATACCAGACTACTCACCTCCCCCACTAACCCTTCTCCCCTCCATCACTGAAGGAGAACTTGCACATCGTCACTCCAGATCGCTCCTCACCACTGGTGCACTGCATCCCATCCCATCTCACTTCCTCCCCAACCTCACCACAACAATTATCCCATCCCTAACCCACCTCTTCAACCTATAACTAACTTCTGATACCTTTCCTTCTGCTTTCAAACATGCAACAATTACACCTATCTTAAAGAATGCCATCCCTCGACCACACGTCTCCATCCAGCTACCGGCCCATATCCCTACTCCAGTTGGCTTATAAACTTCTCGAAAAGCATGTCCACACTGTACTCTCATCCCACCTCTCATCAACGCTCTCTGAAAAAAATCTTCAATCCAGCTTTAGATCCCCCCACTCCACTGAAACTGCCTTGACCAAAATTACTAACGACTTATGGCCAAAGCTAACAGACATTTCTCCATCCTCCTCCTTCTAGACCTGTCCTCTGCATTTGACACAGTCAACCACTGTCTCCTATTACAGATTCTCTATTCTATTAGCATCACTGATCTTGCCCTCTTCTGGATCTCCTCCTACATTTCCAACTGCACATTTAGCATCTCCCACTCACACATGACCTCCTCACCCTATCCCTTCTCTATTGGGGTCCCTCAAGATTCTGTTCTGGGACCCTTCCTTTTTTCAATCTATATCAGAGGTCCCCAACTCCAGGCCTCAAGGGCCACCAACAGTGCAGGATTTCCTTAGTATTGCACAGGTGTTAATGTGATCAAATGCACAGGTGATGATTCCAACTCCTGTGTAATACTAAGGAGATCCTGAAAACATGCACTGTTAGCGGCCCTCGAGGCCTGGAGTTGGGGACCCCTGATCTATACCCTTGGTCTGGGACAACTCAAAAAGTCCCATGGCTTCCAGTATCACCTGTACGCTGATGACACTAAGGTGTACCTGAGAGGACCTTGCAATCTGGCCAATCAGGTGGCCGCTAGTGATCATGTGATTGTGACATGGTGGCATCTTATTGGCCAGATCTCTCCCAGCCATCTGATTGGCTGGGAGAGTGAAAGGTCCTTTTCCATGCATAGATGTCCATCGGCCGGTCCCGGTGCAGCCGTCGGTTAAGGTGAGTATCCGATTTTTTTTATTTTGTAACCACTTTTCTTCTCTTTTACAGGACTTTTGCAGTGTATCTATTGATACACTGCAAAAGTACTCTGTACTTGCTACTCCCGAGTAATCCTAATTTACTCGGCGAATAGCGAGTAGTCGAATACCGCTACTATTTGGCGAGTAGCCGAATAGTAGCGAGTAGACTTGCTCATCCCTACTTCTCCCCTCTGTAAATCCCTCCACTGGCTCCGAATTCACCAACAAATCCAATTCAAACTATTAACACTGACTTACAAAACCGTGCACAATCTGTCCCCCCCATATATCTCTGAACTAATCTCCCGATATCATCCAACTCATAATCTTCGATCCTCTCAAGTCCTTCTTTCCTCCACACTTGCACGTTGCTCATCTAACCACCTGCAAGACTTTGCCCGAGCATCTCCCATTCTCTTAAATTCTGCACCTCAAAACATCCAACTCTCCCCCACACTTGGAACCTGAAACTGAAAATGTGAAATATGCATTATTTCAAAAATTGACAGGTGCAAAAGTATGGGCACCTCAACAGAAAAGTGACATTAATGTTTAGTAGATCCACCTTTTGCATAAATAACAGCCTCTAGTCGCTTCCTGTAGCTGTTAATGAGTTCCTGAATGAAGGTATTTTTGACCATTCCTCTTTGCAAAACAATTCCAGTTCAGTTAAGTTTGATGGTCACCGAGCATGGACAGCTCGCTTCAAAACATCCCACAGATGTTCAATGATATTCAGGTCTGGGGACTGGGATGGTCATTCCAGAACATTGTAATTGTTCCTCTGCATGAATGCCTGAGTAGATTTGGAGCGGTGTTTTGGATCATTATCTTGCTGAAAGATCAATCCCCGTTGTAACTTCAACTTTGACACTGATTCTTGAACATTATTCTCAAGAATCTGCTGATACTGAGTGGAATCCATGCGATCCTCAACTTTAACAAGATTCCCGGTGCCGTCATTGGCCACACAGCTCCAAAACATGATGGATCCTCCCCAAAATTTGACAGTGGGTAGCAAGTGTTTTTCTTGGAATGCTGTGTTTTTGTGGCGCCATGCATAATGCCTTGTTGTATGACCAAACAACTCAATCTTTGTTTCATCAGTCCACAGGACCTTCTTTCAAAATGAAACTGGCTTGTCCAAATGTGCTTTTGCATACCTCAGGCGACTCTGTTTGTGGCATGCATGCAGAAACGGCTTCTTTCGCATCACCCTCCCATACAGCTTCTCCTTGTGCAGTGGGCGCTGTATTGTTGACCGATGCACAGTGATACCATCTGCAGCAAGATGATGCTGCAGGTCTTTGGAGGTGGTCTGTGGATTGTTCTTGACTGTTCTCACCATTCTTCTTCTCTGCCTTTCTGATATTTTTGTTGGCCTGCCACTTCTGGCCTTTACAAGAACTGTCGCTGTGGTCTTCAATTTCCTTACTATGTTCCTCACAGTGGAAACTGACAGGTTAAATCTCTGAGACAACTTTTTGTGTCCTTCCCCTGAACAACTATGTTGAACAATCTTTTTTTCAGATCATTTGAGAGCTGTTTTGAGGAGCCCATGATGCTACTCCTCAGAGAAGATGCAACTAGTAGAACAACTTGCAAGTGGACACCTGAAATAGCTTTTCTCCTGATTGAATACAATGGGCTATGAAGTGCAAAGCACAATGAGGTTACCAAACCAATTTAGTGCTTCAGTAAGTCAGTAAAAAGTAGTTAGGAGTATTCAAATCATGAAAATCACAAGGGTGCCCATACTTTGACACCTGTCAAATTTTTAAATAATGCATATTTCACATTTTTGGTTAGTACAATAAACCTCATTTCAAACCTGAAATATTACTGTGTCCATCAGTTATTACATATATCACACTGAAATAGCTGTTCCAAAAAAACAATTTTAAACAAAAAAAAAAGAGTAAGATTAAGAGGGGTGCCCAAACTTTTTCATATGACTGTCATAATAAAAATAACAATAATAATTAATAAAAATGGAACCATCAAGGACCTTCTTGGATTTTGGCTAAAGAGAAAAATTGACAAGAGATGTCTAATATTGTTGGTGCAAATAGTGGAAAAACACCATGTCATACATCCAAGGAGCCCGAATGCCAACTTGGAACAGTCTGGGGTCATGGTTTTAACATGTACCATAAGTTACACTCTAAACCAAGCAGAGCTTTATAAGCGAAGGCCAAGGACAAAATCATTGCTGAAAAAGGACATAAAAAGGAATGATTGATCTTTTCCAAAGAGTACCTTGGCAAACCACAATCCTTTTGGGAAAATGTTCTGTGGACTGATGAAACAAAATAGACCTTTTTGCAAAAATCCCTTTAAAAGATAGAAAAGAGGAGACATGGTTTGGCGCTTATCTAAAAGAGGATGTATATACAATCTTAAAAAAGCTATTCATATAATGCACTTACCTTGAGTGAGTGTATAATTGCCTTTATATACCGAACGATCTCAGTGTTCAGGAGCCTTCTCCCTGGCTGGTCTGCAGCTCACCCCGGTCACTGCAGGGATCTCTGTGAGGAACTTCGGCAGGGATACAATGAAGGAGACAATCGAAGACTGGGATGTAGTGGCACTACCAGAAGCCAAAGGTAGTGCTACTACTTCCCAGTCTGACATTATCTCCTTCAAATAGATCTTTTTGGCAATGCAAAGCAACAATTTGTTTACGGATAGCACAGTGAATCTTAAAAGGAAAAGAAAACCCTACCAACAAACATGGTGGAGGATCCATAATGCTGTGCGGTTGTTTTGCTGCATCTGGTACCGTGAGGCCTTGACTTCATCACAGGAATCATGACATCAAAGAATTATCAATAAGTTTTAGAGCGATATGTCCTACCCCGTGTAAGAAACCTTGGTTTGAGTAAAAATTTATCAGTCCTCCAGCAAGAAAATGATCCAAAGCACACAACCAAAAGTACACCTGAATGGTTAAAAAAGAAAAAATTGACTATTTTAAAATGGCCAGCAATGAGTCCAGACGTCAATCCCATTAAAAACTTTGAAGTGAGCTGAAATCTGCCATTAGGAAAAAGAACACTGCAAACATTTAAGAGATTAAAAAAACTGGGAGAAAATACCAGCTGAGAAGCACAAGAAGCTTATAGATGACTACAAAAAACATTTGAAACCATGTATTAATTTGCAACTAAGTATTAATTATATAAGAAGAAAAAATATGGCCAGCTCACCCAGTTCTGGTAGTACGGAACTTCCTACTGTGTCCTTATGCTTGCACGATCCTGGTAGAGGGACATCATAAATCCTATTGGGACTGTGAGTCAACGTAGTACAGACTACATGTTTTGACTGGAAGCCTTTTTCGAGGGTTGTTACAAATTCATCCAAATGCACATGGATAAAGCTGGTAAAGGATGCTAGGCACACCCATACGTGAGTACATTTGCTGGACCAATTTTCAACTTGTATTCCAAGTATTAATTAGGGGTGTCTTTATTGTGGCACATGCTGTTTATTCTGTTTCATCTTTGAAATTGCAAAATGTAACTGTCACGGGTGTGTCAGGAGGCACGGATGAGACTGTAGAAGTCACTCGCAGAAGGTCCCAGCGTTTGGCCAAACAGTCCACATCCTAAAGAAAAAATGTCTCTGTCACTTTAAGAGGCATTTCCCTTTTAGTTAAGGCTGGAGGTCACTAGGACCCAGCTGATTCCTTACCTTGGAGCTGTTTTTCTTTATATTTTTTTTGTCACATTTTGTCACTAAAGCACATGTGTGTCCTTCCACCAGCAAAGTCTGTGAGAATTCTGATGTGCAGTGCCATTGATGCTTTTATTCACCCTGTAGATTTGCAGTGTCTTTTGGTTTAGAGAAAATAAATAAGCATTTCAATTCTTGGTGCATATTAGTAGCGTTTTTCTGTCTTTGTTGCCATTGAAAAATGCAAGACCAACATTTGCACCAAATACACATCAAAAACACACCAAAAACACATTGCATATGTCGTGCAATTTTCTGGCACATGGTGCAACTTAGCAGCATTTATGCTGCAAAAAATTACTGTACCTAAAGAGTTGTGTCGGCATATAGCCTTAGGCTAGGGTCACATTTACGGTTTGACCCTAGCCTACCGGATTGCGGTTTAAACATAGTACTTTTCCCAGCACCGCATAGCGTTACCGCTATGCTGCGGTGCTGGATAACGCTGCCCCTAGTAACCCGATATTTACCTTCCCAACCTGTCACACAGGCAGCTGCTGGGAGTGCGCTTTATAACGCTATGCGGTTGCTGGGAAAAGTACTATGTTTAAACCGCAATCCGGTAGGCTAGGGTCAAACCGTAAATGTGACCCTAGCCTTAACCAGCTGTTGCCCCTCTTTCTGTGATGAGTAGACGTTCCCAGGGTTATAAAACTACAATTATGATGCATACTGCGTACCTCACTGCTGTTTTGAGGAAAACCACTCCTAAGATTGTCTACCAGTGTATTTTGAAACTCCATCATGCGTGTTTCCCTTTCCATGGGGGGATCATTTTGCAAAAGTTACTCTCGTACCATGGATCTAAAACATTGGCAATTCAATAGTCAGCACTGTTTCTAATCACAACAATACGGTCATCATTTTGCAGATAGTGCAGCAAGATGGCACTCATGTGTTGGGTACTTCCATGACATCCAAGTCATTACTATGTTGGTGGTATGGTAACACTCAAGCTTACTTTCTCTGTCCCCACCCACCAACCACAGACAACAAATAGGGGATCCATGTCTTCTTCATCTTTTGAGTGTTGCATGCCCATCATCTTTTCTTCCCCATCCTCAACTTGTTCTTCAGCTCCTGCATCTTCATTAACAGTTTGTGTGATTCCATGAGGACTCTATCGCTCTACTGCACTCCTCCATGCCACCTGCCTCTGAGATGACAATAGTCTGGAACTTAGAGATCTTGATATCCCTTCTGCATCTTCCACCGTAATGCATTGGCCCAGGCTATGCATGATGAAATACTGGAAATGGGCTTGTCACTTCTGCCACAGTTGCTGCAAGATGTGCGTAGTGGAATACCACTGTGTTAGCATATCACATATGAGCCAGTTTATCAGTTGTCTGAAAAACCCCTGTAGCAATGCAAGTTATTGAGCCACGGGATGCGAATGGAGGAAGTGAGCAAACAGTGACCATGCCTTCTGCAGCAGCACATCCAAGCCGGGATAATGGTGTAGAAATAATCAGGTTGAGAACGTGAGCCATGCAATGCATGTGTATAAGTTTGCCCTGGCACAGGGCAGCCACCAGGTTTGCATTGTTATTACACATGGCCTTCCCTGGTTACAGGTTGAGGGAAAATAGTCATTAATGACACTCATTCTGGATAGCTGTCCACAACTCTTCAGCTATGTGCGTGTAATTTTCAAGTAGTTTTCATTTCAACAATGCCTGATGGTGGTGAGCCATGGCAATGCAGTATGTAGGAGGGGGCACTGTTGGAACATAACGGGAGAGGTTGAGGGTGCATGTGGAGGCCCTAGATTAGGTAGGGGAGGCAGAACCAATGGAGGAAGCAGTAGACATAGACATTTGTCCCATAAGCTTTGGAGATTTGAATACTTGTAGAGCAGCTCCTTCCCCACCTGCCCCCACAGCCACCAGATTCACCCAGTCCCAGTTAGTGAGATGTAATGTCCCTGGCCATGCTTGCTTATCCAGATGTCAGGCTCAGAGTTTTTCAAAGAACAGATGATGTTCTCCGTGACATGCAGGTTTAGCGCAGGCACAGCTTTCTTAGAAGTAATGGCAGCTGGGCAACTGCTGCTGGGAAACTGCGACAGCCATCAGCTTTCAGAAACAAATGTATTTGCATCCAACAGGCAGAAAGGCAGCATTTCTTTGGCCAATATATTGGAGATAATGAAGTTAAAGCTCATAGCTTTAGGAGGTGTAGGAGGAAATAATCTTTTACCTGACCAAATCTGCAGGGCCGAGGGCTGGCTGCTATGCTGAGGGGGGAGTAGGGTACACATGACAAACTGCTGGACTGTAAGGGATTTGTAGGTGGAGATTTTCTGGTGGATTGCTGAACATGTTGTGTGCTCGGTGTCTGAAATCAGTCAAAAACAGTAGGCATGTCCACTTTGATTACAGCTAATGGGCTCTCTCACTCACCCTGAATGTAGCGAGTAAAAAAGTGGAGGCTATGCGTCAGGAGACCTGTGTAAGGAAACCTGCGTGATGTGTGGAGCCCACTGGGATGGGGTACTCGGTAATAGACCGGGGTACTGCTGGGGATATCACGGCGGTCTTGGTCCGGACCGTGTCCCGGGTTCCGCAAGTAAATAGGGGAATATTCACAGGGGAGTTTGTCGTGACGTCACCCACGGGTTGTGGTCAGGGTGACCACCGCTGCTGTAGATGATGTTTGGCAGCTGGGGATGTAATGGCTCTCCACAGATAGAGCTTGGTTCCCCGGGGCAGAGATAGAAACAGTCTATAGATGGTGCTATGGATATTGCAGGATAGGGGTAGTAGTAGAGATGATAGCTGCTTGTGAGGGAATGCAGGATTTGAGCACAAGGATCACACAGACTCACGGTTTTGAAGTTTTTCCAAGGCTTTACTGAAGATGTTGGTAGCAGAATACTGTCCACAGAGTCTGTACCAGGGCCGGGTTGCTCCCACCCTGTCCGGGTCCTCAGCTTCCCACTCCTGCGCTGTGTGTGTGGCCCTGCTGCTGCTTTAGCTAGGCTGCTGGCCCTGTTCCTCCTCACAGGTACCCCTTTTTGCTAGGCAACTTGAGTCTTTCCGTGTGCTTCTGACCCGCTGTGCTGCTTTGCTGAGGTACAGTGTAGCTCTATAACCTCCACTATCCCGGTGTTTTCTGTGTTACGTGTTTCAGTCACAGATTCGGATCCGGTATCCGATCTCTGCGCTCCTCTGGGGCGAGTTATGAGGTAACTCAGTCTCCCAGATATGTTCCTCTGTTTCTTGTACTCCTCTCCTCAGACTCTGGCTTCAAGCCTGAAAGTAGTCAGTGGTCCCTGTCAGGAGCTCAGCACTGCTCCCATTTACAGGTCCTCCTCCTAGTGCTCTCTGCACTAAACTGAACTGTCAACTATCAACTGACTTTTTCCTCCTCAGATCAGAATATATAATGGAGCTGCTTTAGCTCCCCCTTCTGGCCTAGAAGTGCTAGTGCAGTGTCCAGTGTTGTGTGGGGAGTTAACCCTTGTGATGTTACTGTGGCACATTAACCCCTGGGGTGCCACAGATGGAAAAGGAAGAAGTAGCAGGTCTGGTTTTTATGGTGGACTGTGTTTGATGAGGCCCACTAGGCCATGTTTTAGTGCAGTAACTTTGCTAAAATAATGCATGTTGCTGTGCCATATGCTGGTTCATGTATGTAGTAGTCAAATTATTGGAATTTTTGCCTGTACTGAGAATTTTTATGAATTTGGCAAATAACATGAGTTGGTCCATCATTTGTGGTTTCTAAAAATAATCAGACTAGGCAAACCTTGCCACCACTATGAACTGCAGATCTGTGACCATTGCTAGCCAGAGTTGAGACTGAGGATGCAGTCATTTTTGCAGCACTCCCTGTCTGTATGGAAAGTGACAACTTAACCTTGTCATCTTCCTCCTCCTCAACTTCTTCTGGTGATCTAATCAACTGCACACCTCTGGATTCACACCAAAGTTGTATCTAGAAGAACAGAAGAACCTCATTATCATACTCTCTGCTGTCCCACTCCTTACTCTGGGAGTCACACTCCAACTCTTTCTGCATTATGCCCACAGTACAGTTGTGTGTGCGTCTCAGGTATCTGATCTCATCATCATCACCCATCTTCCCCCCTTCCCCCCCCAAGGTTAATGTCTGGTGACAAGGGTCTGGATTCTGCTCGAATTCTACTTCATGTGGCCCTGAATCTAACTCAAAAAGGTTTTGGACATCGGTACAGATGATTCCTATTCTTGAGTCTGTGATTGTTTGGAGACCTCTGATGCCCTTGAAATAGAATGAGTGAACAGCTCTACAGAATCAACCATCTGTGGCTACCCAAAGTCAGTTGGGTGATTGGAGAGTTGTGACATGGGGGGAAATTAGAGTAATTTTGGGTGCCACATCTAAGGACTCTACT
>JARQOC010000002.1:157884688-157895464 GCA_033576535.1 Allobates femoralis | reverse complement strand
TTTTGCTTTGATTACTGCTTTGCACACTCTTGGCATTCTCTTGATGAACTTCAAGAGGTAGTCACAAGAAAAGGTTTTCACTTCACAGGTGTGCCCTGTCAGGTTTAAAGTGGGATTTCTTGCCTTATAAATGGGGTTGGGACTATCATTTGTGTTGTGCATAAGTCTGGTGGATACACAGCTGATAGTCCTACTGATTAGACTGTTAGCTGCTTTTTTCTTGCCATAATACAAATTCTAAGTAAAGAAAAACGAGTGGCCATCATTACTTTAAGAAATGAAGGTCAGTCAGTCCGAAAAATTGGGAAAACTTTGAAAGTGTCCCCATGTGCAGTTGCAAAAACCATTAAGCGCTACAAAGTAACTGGCTCACATGAGGACCGCCCCAGGAAAGAAAGACTAAGAGTCACCTCTGCTGAAGAGGATAAGTTCATCCGAGTCACCAGCCTCAGAAATCGCAGGTTAACAGCAGCTCAGATTAGAGACCAGGTTAATGCCACACAGAGTTCTAGCAGCAGACACATCTCTACAACAACTGTTAAGAGGAGACTTTGTGCAGCAGACTTTCATGGTAAAATAGCTGCTAGGAAACCACTGCTAAGGACAGGCAACAAGCAGAAGAGACTTGTTTGGGCTAAAGAACACAAGGAATGGACATTAGACCAGTGGAAATCTGTGCTTTGGTCTGATGAATCCAAATTTGAGGTCTTTGGTTCCAACCACCGTGTCTTTGTGTGATGCAGAAAAGGTGATCGGATGGACTCTACATGCCTGTTCCCACCGTGAAGCATGGAAGAGGAGGTGTGTGATGGTGTATGGGTGCTTTGCTTGTGACACTGTTGGGGATTTATTAAAAATTGAAGGCATACTGAACCAGCATGGCTACCACAGCATCTTGCAGCAGCATGCTATTCCATCCGGATTGCGTTTAGTTGGACCATCATTTATTTTTCAACAGGACAATGACCCCAAAACACACCTCCAGGCTGTGTAAGGGCTACTTGACCAAGAAGGAGAGTGATGGGGTGCTACACCAGATGACTTGGCCTCCACAGTCACCAGACCTGAACCCAATCGAGATGGTTTGGGGCGAGCTGGACCGCAGAGTGAAGGCAAAAGGGCCAACAAGTGCTAAGCATCTCTGGGAACTCCTTCAAGATTGTTGGAAGACCATTTCCGATGACTACCTCTTGAAGCTCATCAAGAGAATGCCAAGAGTGTGCAAAGCAGTAATCAAAGCAAAAGGTGGCTACTTTGAAGAACCTAGAATATAAGACATATTTTCAGTTGTTTCACACTTTTTTGCTAAGTATATAATTCCACATGTGTTAATTCATAGTTTTGATGCTTCAGTTTGAATCTACAATTTTCAGTCATGAAAATACAGAAAACTCTTTGAATGAGAAGGTGTGTCCGAACTTTTTGTCTGTACTGTGTGTATATATATATGTATATATGTACACACAGTGGAGAAAATAAATAATTGATCCTCTGCCGGTTTCGCAGGTTTTCCCACCTACAGCGAGGTCTGTAATTTTATCATAGGTCACCTTAACTGTGAGAGACAGAATCGATAAAAATAATCCAGAATATCCTATTGTATGATTTTTATGTGATTAATTTACATTTTATTGTATGAAATAAGTATTTGATACAACAGAAAAGCAGAACTTAATATTTAGTACATACATCTTTGCTTACAATTCCAGAGGTACAGATGCTTTCAGTAGTTTCCCATGTGTGCACACACGGCAGCAAGGATTTTGGCCCACTCCTCCATGCAGATCTCCAGTTCTTTCACGTATCCAGCCTGTCGTTGGGTAACATTGATGAGTTTCAGCTCCCTCCAGAGATTTTCATCAGGTCTACAGACTGGCTTGGCCACTCAAGGAATTTGAAATGCTTCTTATGGAGTCTCTCCTTAGATGATCTGGCTGTGTGTTTTGTGTCATTGTCCTGCCAGAAGACCCAGCCATGACCCATGTTCAATGCTCTCATTCTGTGAAGGAGATTGTTAGACAAAATCTCACGATACATGACACCACCAATCCTCCCTTCAATACGGTGCAGTCATCCTGTCCTCTCTGCAGAAAAGCTTCCCCAAAGTATCTTTTCACCCTTAAAGGTTGGGACGCTGTTATTGGGGTTGTGCTCATCCTTCTTCCTCCAAAGCAGGTACCAAAAGTTCTATTTTGGTCTCATCTAACCACATGACCTTCTTCCATGCTTTCTCTGAATCATCTGAATCAACCAGTTCATACCCACCCAGCCCCTCATCCACACCTGATTCATCTTAGCTGCAGATATATTCAGAACCTCAAGTCTGATCCAGACTTGTCTGTTCCATGTGTCTTTCAAACTACATCTTTCAAAGTACATTTTCTAAGTACAATACTTAGAAATAGACTATGAATCTATGATACATTAATCCATTCATCACCATTGTCACTGCTGTATCATCAACCTCATCATCATCTATATCATATAATCAGGCTGTTTCATCTTCCCACAAGTACGCATTGTGATCTACTCAGCTTTCCTGGACTCTGACTGTGTCTGTGTACTGTGCATTTAATATCTATATATGTTTATATTTTGTTACCTATCATGCCTTTGCTTTTTCTCATTTCTCATGATCACTCTTCCATGACTTGGAGTGGCTACTCCAACCCCTCCCTACTTTTTATTACCTTTGTCTAACTCTGAGTATGTGGTCAGTTCATACCCACCCAGCTCCCCATCCACACCTGATTCATCTTAGCTGCAGATATATTCAGAACCACAAGTCTGATCCAGACTTGTCTGATCCATGTGTCTTTCAAACTACATCTTTCAATGTACATTTTCTAAGTTCAATACTTAGAAATAGACTACAAATTGCCTGGAAAAGACTGGCAGGTAAAGGAATAGAACACCACCACAATGTTTCTCTTCTATTCACTACCACCCCTTACTACTTCATTTCATATTGACCCCTTAAATCCCTCCAACAAGTGAGGAACTAGTCATCTCTCCACCAATCCGCCCCAGCCATCTTACCTCCTCCTGACTACTATTCCTCCACATACCGGCTGCATCACCTCGTCCTCGGCTCCACCATCTTGTCCCGGACTGCTAGATCTCGTCCCCAGCCACATCTCCCCTGGACTGTAGCTCATCCCTTGGTGGCATCCCACCCCGGACTGCTCTTCACCACTGACCACTCATCCACCACTACAGCTCTCTTTCCCCCTGCACCTGACCCCTGCTGCGTCCGACCCCTGTAACCCCTGCCCCCACCCACCATCCACAATGTTTCCGCTCCTTTGCACTCTCACTCCCATCCTCCTCCACTCCCTGCTACCACCTCACACATTTCTCTGAATTATTCCTTCACTTTCAGTCCTTCATCTCCAAACAGGCACGCCCACCACGTAAACCCTCCTGCTCTCACCTGCTAACCCTCTCCCTGCTCCTCCTACTCGCTGGCGACATTTCCCCTTTCCCCTAATCCCGGCTCCCCCCACCACATTCCCACAGTCATCTACATCCCACCCCCACAACCCACCACCAACCCTCGTAACCTCACCATCACTCTCCCTTGCAACCTCACCAACCTTAGACCCATCCTCCCAGCCCCTGCTCCTCCAATCTCCCTGCGAGGCGCACTCTGGAACGCCCGCTCAGTCTGTAATAAACTCACACATATCCACAAACTCTTTATTTCTAATATTCTCTCATTCTTTGGCATCACAGAGACCTGGCTCACCCCCTCCGACACAGCCTCCCCTGCTGCCCTATCCTACGGCGGTTTCAGTCTTTCCCACACACCCCGCCCCTCTAACAAACATGGCGAGGTGTCGGCATACTCCTGTCCGACACTGCTCTCCTTCGCCTCTATTCCACTACCCCCCTCTGCTACTCTTCCCTCTTTCGAAGCCCACTCTGTCCGCATCTTCTCCCCCTGTAACCTCCAGCTGGCCGTCATCTACCGCCTCCCTGGATCCTTCCCCACCTTCCTTGACCACTTCACCACCTGGCTACTCTACGTCCTCTCTGCTGATATCCCCACCATCATTATGGGTGACTTCAATATTCCCATCGACACCGCCCACCCATCCGCCTCTCAACTTCTTTCCCTGACCTCCTCCTTCGGGATCTCCCAATGGTCCTCCTCCACCACCACGAAGGTGACCACACGCTGGACCTCATCTTTACCTGTCTTTGCTCCCTTACTAACCTCACAAACTCATCCCTCCTCATCTCTGACCACAATCTACTGACCTTTCCTCCCTCTCCTCCCCTACTATGCCACCTCCTCTCTGCAAACTGATCACCCCTAAAACCTAAAACACATTGATCTACACTCACTCTCTGAATCCCTCCTCCCTCTCACCAACATAACATCCATACGCGACACAGACACTGCCACCACCCTCTACAACACCACGCTAACCAAGGCCCTCGACCTAGCCGCACCCCTCACACACCACGCTCCACGCACTAACAGGCAACCCTGGCACACCGCCCTCACTAAAGACCTGAGACGAGCATCCAGGGTGGCCGAGAGGCAATGGAAAAAATCACATTCTGCTGAGCACTTTGCACTTTCAAACAGTCCCTCATCGCCTTCAAGAATGCTCTTGCTACCGCCAAACAAACCTTCTTCTCATCCCTAATAACCTCCCTGCCCACAATCCCAAACAACTTTTCAAAACCTTCAATTCCCTACTCCACCTGCCTGCTCCCCCTCCATCTCCCCTTATCTCTGATGAAGACTTTGCCTCCTACTTCAAAGAAAAGATTGACAGAATCAGAGGCAGCTTTGATCCACTGTCCCCACAGCCTCCCCTCTCGCCTATACTGCCCTCTCCTTCCATCAACTGCTTCCCCCCATAACTGAAGACCAGCTCTCCTCCCTCCTGTCAAAATCAAACCTCACCACCAGCGCCCACGACCCGCTCCCATCCCACCTCATTCCCAACCTCTCCTCCGTTATCATCCCAGCCCTGACTCATCTTTTCAACCTATCACTCACCACCGGCACCTTCCCCTCAGCCTTCAAACATGCCTTGATCACACCCATCCTCAAAAAACCCTCCCTTGACCCCACGGCTGTCTCCAACTACCGCCTTATATCTCTCCTCCCCTTTGCCTTTAAACTACTTGAACAGCACGTCCACTCTGAGCTGTCCTCTCACCTCTCCTCCTGCTCCCTCTTCGACTGCTTGCAATCTGGCTTCAGACCCTCCACTCCACGGAAACAGCACTGACCAAAGTCACCAATGATCTACTGACTGCCAAAAGCAAGCGCCACTACTCTGTCCTCCTCCTCATTGACCTGTCCGCCGCCTTCAACACTGTTGACCACTCCCTTCTTCTTCAGATCCTGGAATCTCTTGGCATCACGGACCTTGCCCTCTCCTGGATCTCCTCATACTTAACGACCAGACCTTCAACGTCACCCACTCCCACACATCCTCCTCGGCCTACCCCCTATCTGTCGGGATCCCCCAGGGCTCAGTGCTAGGACCATTACTCTTCTCAATCTACACTCTCAGCCTAGGGAAACTCATTGAGTCCCACGGCCTCCAGTACCACCTCTACGCCGACGACACCCAAATCTACCTGTCTGCACCTGACATCGACCTCCCTACTATCCAAAATTCCACAGTGCCTGTCTGCCATCTCCTCCTTCTTCTCTGCTCGCTTCCTTAAGCTGAACATGGACAAAACCGAATTCATCATCTTCCCCCCAAGCCGCTCACCCTCACTACCTGACCTATCCATTGTCGTCAACGACTGCTTCTCTCTCCCCAGTCCCCCACGCCAAGTGCCTCGGGGTTATCCATGATTCTTCCCTCTCCTTCAAGCCCCACATCCAAGCCCTCGCCACCTCCGGCCGACTCCAGCTCAAAAACATCTCTCGGATCCGCACTTTCCTTGACCACGACACCGCTAAAACCCTTATTCACGCTCTCATCATCTCCCGCCTTGACTACTGCAACCTCCTGCTCACCGGCCTCCCCGCTACCTCAGTTTCACCTATCCAATCTATCCTCAACTCCGCTGCCCGCCTAATCCATCTGTCTCCCTGCTACTCCCCTGTCTCCCCCCTCTGCCAAGCCCTTCACTAGCTCCCTGCTTCCCAGAGATCCCAGTTTAAAACACTAACCATGACATACAAAGTTATTCACAACCTGTCTCCTCCATACATCTCTGACATCGTCTCCCGATACCCCTACCCTCACGCAACCTGCGATCCTCCCAAGAACTCCTCCTCTACTCCCCCTTCATCTCCTCTTCGCACAACCGCATACAGGACTTCTCCCGTGCATCACCCATACTCTGGAATTCGCTGCCCCACCACATCAGACATTCTCCTACCTTGTGAACTTTCAAAAGAGGCCTGAAAACCCACCTCTCCCGCCAAGCCTACAACCTGCAATGAGACCCAGTCCACCGCACCGCCTCACGACAGATACCTCCCCCTCCTACTGTATCCCCACCCGACCCTCATAGACTGTGAGCCCCCGCAGACAGAATCTTCTCCCCTATTGTATCTGTATGTCAGAATTGTCCACAGCCATTGTTACTTGTATTATTACTATGTTACTTGTCCTAGTCTGCCCTCTTAACATGTAAAGTGCCATGGAATATTATACCGCTATATAAATAAATAATAATAATAAATAATAATAATCATTCAGATGGTCATTGGCGAACTTCAAACAGGCCTGGACATGTGCTGGTGTGAGGAAGGAGACCTTGCATGCCCTGCAGGATTTGAATCCATGATGGTGTAGTGTGTTACTAATGATAATCTTTGAGACTGGTCCCAGCTCTTTTCAGGTCATTGACCAGGTCCTCCTCTTTAGTTTTGGGCTGATTCCTGACTTGTCTCAGAATCATCCTTATCCCACAAGGCGAGACCTGGTATGGAGCCTCAGATGGAGGAAGATTGACAATCATCTTGTTTCTTCCATTTTCAAATAATTGCGCCAACAGTTGTTACCTTCTCACCAAGCTGCTTGTATGTTGCCCTGTAGCCCATCCCAGCCTTGTGCAGGTCTTTAATTGTGTCCCTGATGTCCTTAGACAGATCTTTAGTATTGGCCATAGTGGAGAGGTTGGAATGTGATTGAATGTGTGGACAGGTGTCTTTTATACAGGTAATGAGTTCAAATAGGTGTAATTAATACAGGTAATCAGTTCAAAGTAGGATAGCTTCTTAAAGAAAAACTAACAGGTCTGTGAGAGCCAGAATTCTTGCTGGTTGGTAGGTGATGAAATGCCTTCTTCATGCAATAACATGCAAATTGTTTAGGAATAAAGAGCTGAAAAGAAGGATGGGCGCACAATAGTGTATATCTGTCGGCAAAAAGTCTGTAAATAAATGGCTGATTTGCTCACCTGTTTGAGTTGTGAGACGTCACAACCACCCTTTGCACCTGTGACAACTTAAGATGTCAAGCTTTCTTCGCGGTCTGCAGCAGTCCTCTCTCCAGTAGTAGTCCAGGAAAGTAGATATAAGAATTGGGACTTGTGGCCGCACTCCAGCTCGAATAAAATCCAAGAGTCAAGGATTATTTGAATTCATATGGTGGTGTTTATTTCTCCGCGTTTCGGGGTAAACCCCTTCCTCAGGAATCGCACACCAATGAGATGTACCTCCCATTGGTGTGGTATTCCTGAGGAAGGGGTTTACCCCGAAACGCGGAGAAATAAACACCACCATATGAATTCAAATAATCCTTGACTCTTGGATTTTGTTCAAGCGGGAGCACGGCCACAAGTCCCTATTCTTATATCTACTTTACTGGAATGCAATTTATTTAAAAAGCATACAATGTGATTTTCTAGATTTTATTTTTAGATTCTGTCTCTCACAGACGAAGCATTTTACGATTAAAATTACAGATCTCTCAATCCTCGGTGGGAAAACTTGCAAAATCGGCAATGTACCAAGTGCTTTTTTCCCCCCACTGTATTTAAATATACACACACCTACATATATATATATATATATATATATATATATATACATACATACCATACACACTCATCAATGTACATATAGTACACAAACATATATAATATACAGACACATATACAGGGGCGTAACTACCGGCATAGCAGACGTAGCGGTCGCTTTGGGGCCCGGCGCTTGTGAGGGGCCCGGACCCAGGGCCACTACGCTGCTATCCGATCAGCTGCGATACCTTGTGTGGCCGTCAGGTGGGGAGGTTGGGGGCCCGGCGGGGGGCGCCCGCGCCCGATGGGCCCCCCCCCCGTCCGACGGGGCCCCCCGGCAAGGTGGATGCCGCTGCGACGCGTCGCTGCTCCTATTCAAAGCGGCCTCAGGCGCCGCACACTGATCAAAGGGGCTGCTGCCGCCGCCAGACTGTAGCCTGTGTTCTCTGTGCGGAGTTGGTCTCCGCCCCCTGGCCGGCCTTTTACCTCCTTAGGGAATGTTCTGCAGCCTGCCTCTGTCCCCCACTGACCTCTGGAAGTGTAGTTACTTCCAGGAGGCCGACAGTCACGAGGAAGGAGAGGAGACTGAGGAGAGGAGAGAGGAGAAGAGAAGAAGAAAGAGAGAGGGAGAGAGAAGAGAAGAGAGAGAAGACAAGTGAAGTCACTGAACTGGTTCACGGTTCAGGGGCTCATCATCAGCTTGGCTGCCCCACAGCACAGCGCAGCGCGTTGGAGTGGATAAGAAGATTCAAGAACGCATCGTTGGTCTACTCCTGCACCTGCATCCTCCATTCTCAATTATGCAGTGTGACTAGGTGGTCTAAAATGCTTCAGGCTGCAGCCCCGCACTTCCATGCAATGTCGGCCCTCACTTTGCATTTCATTAGTTAGTTCTAACTTTCCTGGTGGTTAATGGGGTTGTATCACACCATAGTGGCCTGGCTCCGCCTCTGGTCCAAGGCGGCCCCACCCCTGGAGGGCTGAGATAGGAATACCCTTTCAGTGTTTATTACAAAGGTAAGTAAGGGCTTGTGTAGCACTAGCTGTTATTTTGCCGAAATATCTGTTTCTAATAGTTTAATATAAACTGGGGTGGCGTCAGACTGTTAACACCTAGTCATATTATGGATCTGTTGTTTATATGCGGTGCTTTATTCTTGCAGACAAAGTGCAAAGGTCGCCACACGATTACTCACTATGTCAACATATCACCATCAGAGTGGCGCTCAGAAGCGTAAAAAGAAGAGGGAAGAGGATCTGAAAGGTCAAAAAATGATTAAAATTAGTAGTTTCTTTTCAGCCCCTAAAGCTGTGGGTGAAAGCTCTAATACCCCTATGGCATCTGTTGTGGAAGATGCAAGTTTAGAAAGTTGTGATCCTATTGTTAATGTGGAAACCCAGGTGGAGGAGTTTGCCAGCACTAGCCAATCTGCTGTGGATGATCCTAATTTAGTAGATGAAGTTAGTAGTAGTGTATGCAAGAGTGATGTGAGCCTATTACAAGCCATCAACCCCACCTCAGATGAGCCAATGCATAGCAGTGAAACTGCAAGCACCTCTACCTGCAACATTTTAGATGCTGCTGTTACTGAGAACTATGTAACTGATCGGGCTAATTATCCTGTTACCATTTTGGATCCCACTATAAAAAGATTCATTATCTCCCAGGGTCCATGTCGGCCTTCTGGTCCTTTTCCCAGAGATGATGATACAGACAAAAGATGTTTTTCTGAAAAATATTATGAAAGAATCACACAGACAGGACTTAAAATTCCTGTCATGTGGCTGTGTTATTCCCCCAAACTCAATGCTGTGTATTGTGAACCATGCTGGTTGTTTGGGGATCGGAAAAATTAAGGTTTCGAACTAGCCTGGGCAAAAGGAATTAATAAATAGAAGAATTTAACATAAAAAATTCAGACCCATGAGAGCTCAAATGCCCACATTGAAGCATGTATGGTGTATGACCAGTGGAGGAAACAGGGCACTATAGATGAGGAAAATGAGAAGCTAATCAGGCGAGAAAAGAATTTTTGGAGGCAAGTTCTCCAAAGAATTATAAATATGACATTCACTATGTCAATGGCCAATTTACCATTTCGTGGCCATCGAGAGCATTTAGGTGAAATTAATAATGGGAATTTTCTCTCCATAATTCAGCTTCTTGCAGAGTATGATCCGGTTCTAAAAGAACTTGTTCAAATACCCCAGAGATCAATAAAATATCTGAGCCCAAAAATCCAAAATGAGATCATTCAAATCCGTTCCCAACAAGTACAGAAGGAAATAGTCTCCGATATTAAACAGGCACAATTTTACTCTGTCATCATGGATACTACACAGGACATTTCAAAAGTCGATCAGCTAAGCCAGGTTTTCCGCTATGTTTCTGTAGCCAGAGATGAGAACAGAAGAGCAACCAATGTGAAAATTAATGAAGTGTTTCTGGGTTTTCATGCTGTGAAAGATCAGAGTGCTGCGGGCATAGAAAATGACATCATTGGCTATCTTTAAAAAAGTGTCGTGGCCAGGGATATGATGGAGCTGCCACAATGAGTGGCATATACTCAGGAGTGCAGGCCAGAATTTCTGAAAAAGAGCAGAATGCTCTTTATGTGCACTGTGCAGCACATAATCTTAATCTGGTACTGCAAGATTCAATGGCAAATATGAAAGAAATAGGACATTTTTTTGACATTGTGCAGAATTTGTACACATTTTTTGGTGACAGTATAAGGCAGTGGGAAATTCTTTCCTGTTTTTCAACTAAATCGAGCTTGACATTAAAGAAGTTGTGCCCCACTCGTTGGTCGTCACGCCATG